>OX030948.1:14370275-14630275 GCA_943735915.1 Pherbina coryleti | reverse complement strand
TAAAGTAATGTATTATTAATGTTAGCATTAAATGTCTGTAGCTTGATATATTTACCGTTAAAATCGGTTTTATTTCATTCGATTTATTGCTTGAGTAGTGAAGAGGAGTGACGTTCTTGACACACTGGTGTGGATTGTATCTGAGCAACAAAAAGTTTAACTTCAAACTGTTTAATATTTTGAACTTGCCATTTTTTTTTGTAGTCTTCGTAAAAGTTTACTTTGTATAGTTATGTTTTTGCTTATAAATATTAAAGTCATTACACCATGAAAAAAAAGCGTTACAGGTAATATAGACGAACAGAAAAAACTTTTTACGAAAAATAAAAAAAGATACAGTAGTTTCGACTATATTTTATATTTTATTTGTTTGCTAAGCCTTTTAGGCTTTATAGCAATTTAAAAAATTTTTAAAATTTAAATTCAAAATACAATTTTACTAATACTAATAATGCTAACAATAATATAAAGAGCTCAGTTCATTTCAAATGCAAAAACAAAACCAAAGTAAAATAAGTTCAATTGTAACGTAATGTAAATTTAAGTATGAGCGTTTAAAAATGTACAGACTAATAGATTATATGAATAAAGGTATTATAAAACAAAAAATAAATAAATTAATAATAAATCATCCAGAGGGTCCAAGGCGGTGGTATCGAGAATTAGAATATGTATAAAATATATATCGTTCTGTCTTGAAGCCAATGAAGTTTTGGCTTAACAAGTTGGTAATCCGACGAATTGGGTCGTATTTACCACACCAATTTCCTTGTACGAAAAGAAAATGGTTGCGAACGCAGGCACTAAGACAAACTGGGTCTCATTGGCCACTCATATTAATATACATATAACACCTCGAAGCGGAAATCTGGTACATAGTATCGGAGTGTGAGATCTAGAAAAATGTTAGGTATCAAGGCAAACAAGGCCCGGTACGCCATACTGATAGTATATATACAATATTATTCATTCTGTGATTTTAAAGCCGATGATGTCTTGATTCATCTTTTATTTATCACACCAAGTTCCTAGCAAGCTAAGACAAAGGTAACGAACGCAGGCACATAGACAAACTTGGTCTAATAAGCCACTTATATTAATATATATACTATGCAGATCGTTCTCAAATTCTATATAGGAATAAGTCCGGCAAGTTCAGGTCCATTCAGATGTAAATGCGTAGATTGATTACCATCCAACAGTAAAAATTCCGTATCCTTGGAAGAGTATGTTGAGAATCAGTGGCGGTGCTGCAGATAATCTATTATTTTAAGTTTAATTGAGTATAGGGTTTCATTAAAAGATATAACATCTGAAACGGAATTGAAGTCTCCGCAAGCGCTTCTTAGTGGTTCATTTTGCAAGTAGTTAGTTCTACAAAAGTTCATAAAAAGTAGCTCAAAAGATCTTCTTGGTCGAAGAGGAAGATTAAAGTAAATTTTACTCAGTAAGTATGGACTGTCAACAAATCCATGTATAAGTTGATAAATCCAGCAAACATTAAGCATGATTCTACGATTTCTTAGAGAAGGTAGGTTAACAAGCTTTAATCGATATTCATAGGGTGGTAAGTGAATGTTAGTATGACAATATATATTGCGTAAACAAAACAAAAGAAATTGTTTCTGAACTGATTCTATATCGTCAATATAACACCCATATCTAGGACACCAGACAATTGACGCATACTCAAGTATGGGCCTTACAAGCGAAGTGAATAATGTTTTAGTAATGAAAGGATCATTAAACTCTTTTGACCATCGTTTAATAAACCCTAAAGTACTGTTTGCTCTGCTTATAGCTTTATTAATATGAATGTGAAAGCGAAGTTTTGGGTCCATAGTTACTCCAAGATCGTCGAAAACTTCTAAGGACTCAAGTGTATAGTCACTTATTTTGTAATAACTTCGAGAAGGTTGTCTACGAGAAAAAGTCATGTGTTTGCACTTTTTCAAGTTAAGCTTCATGCAATTGATTTCACACCAGTCACAAAGATGGCCAAGATCGGTTTGTAAGAAAAAAGAGTCTTGCTCATTTTTATATGACAGGAAAAGTTTAACATCATCAGCGTATAGTAAAATATTACTATGAATTACAACAGATGGTAAATCATTGATAAAAAGTAGAAACAACAGAGGCCCAAGGTGGCTACCTTGAGGTACACCGGAAGTAACAGGGAACTCCTCTGACTTAACAAGGTTAAAGATAACACTTTGTGTTCTATTTAATAAATAAGATTCAATCCAAAGCACTAATGGTGTTGGAAAACCGAGAAGGGTTAGTTTTAAAATTAAGAGCTTATGATTTACAACATCAAAAGCTTTACTGAAGTCAGTATAGATAACATCTGTTTGTAGACCTTTTCCAAAATTCTCAATAGTCTTTGATGTGAATTCTAGAAGGTTAGTAACAGTAGATTTTCTAGATAAGAATCCATGTTGGAATGGGGACATTAAAGATTTCACGCTATGTGATAATTGTGAGGTTACAATAGCCTCAAAAAGTTTAGGTAGGGCGCTAAGCTTTGCAATTCCGCGATAGTTATCTATTAAAGATCTATTGCCGGATTTATGCAGCGGAATAATAAAAGATGATTTCCAAGCCAGTGGAAAATAGCAGGATTGCAAAGACGCTGTAAAAAGCAAAGTAATGGGAATTACGAGTTCTTCACTGCAATATTTCAAAACACATGAAGGTATGTTATCAGGACCGCTTTTATAAGATGTTTTGAGGTTTTTTAAGTAGGTTAAAACTGTATCAACATTAATTATTGGGGAGCAAATGTCACCAGGCTGCACATTATAAGGGTAACCAAAATTATCGTAAGAAGAAGATGAATAAGTGGTCTTAAAGAAATCTGCAAAAAGACTACAGATAGTAGAATCAACATCTGATTCAAATGTTTTATATTTCATAAAAGATGGATATGAATTTATCTTACGTTTAGTATTAACAAAGTTCCAAAAAGATTTTGCATCAGATTTTATGTTTAATTTAACTTTTGTTAAATATATATTATAGGATTGCCTGCATAATTGCCGGTAGTTATATTTAGTTGAGGTATAAGAAGCAAAATCACAAATGTCGTAACACAAGACGTAGAATTATTCAAATCGCTTTTGATGACATTTTAAACAATATTTAGCAAAATATTTATTCCATACACCTGAGCATATGACCTTTAAAAGAGTGCTGGAGAGGGTTAATATGTATGACCGAACCCCATTACTTTTGCATAAGGAAGATTTTTGTCTTTGACACCTATTCCCTCCAACAACTCCTTAGGGGGGCTCCCATATAAATTTTATGGTTTTTGTATATTTATTCCATACACCTGAGCATATGACCTTTAAGAGAGTGCCGGAGAGGATTAATATGTATGACTGAACCCCATTACTTTTGCAAAAGGAAGAGTTTTGCCTTTGACACCTATTCCCTCCGCTCACTCCTTAGGGGGACTCCCATACAAATTTTATGGTTTTTGTGTATTTATTCCATACACCTGAGCATATGACCTTTAAGAGAGTGCCGGAGAGGGTTAATATGTATGACCGACCCCCATTACTTTTGCAAAAGGTATGACCGACCCCCATTACTTTTGCATTTTTCCTTTTGACACCTATTCCCTCCGATCACTCCTTAGGTGGGCTTCCATAGAATTTTATGGTTTTGTCGATAAAACCGGAAACTGTCGATAAATAGGTAGCAAAATTAAGGAAACAAAAACATCAAATGTTGGCTTTATATTTCATAGCGATACCCGGCGCGGTGCTGCACCCAGCAATTATATTGGAAATGATAAGTAAATTCAAAACTATTATTAATCCCTTAGTCTGATACCACGCTCATGTTTCACTGCCCGTTACAGTTTTCCAGTAGCAGAACATCACTCCCAGGTGACAATTCCATTATGAGTTTCAATGTCCTGTGATTTAAGCTTCCATAGCTATTCTGTATAGAGAATCGGGCCACACCCCCTTTTCCAATGCACAAATCGGTTTTCCAGTAGAAAGACTTTGGCAATTAGTAACTCCATACTGAGTTTTATTGTCATGCGACGTTTAGTTCCAAAACTATTCAATATCAAAAATTTGATTTGTGTGGTCGAAGCCATAACCCCTTTTCCTATGCCCGTCCCAGTTCTCTTGTTTATTTATAAAAAAACTTATTGAATCACACAATGTCAATTCTATTAAGTAAAAAGTCAGCCGTTTGTTTCCTTTTGTTCATTTATAAATTACAGGAAAACCACCGTCAAAACATGTGTAGAAAAGTTGCATGCAGCGAAACAAATAAATATACGTACATACATACATACATCAAGTCGGATTGAATCTCATTCTCATCAAAAAAATCCTCAACATGCTAAAGGAGGTTAGTGAATCCCCTTTTAACAAAACTGTGTTAGATTAATTCTCCACATCAAAACTACTTTGAACATATTGGAATGTACTTCGATGCAATTAGCTTTAAGCGCAGCAAAGTATGTATGTATGTGTATTTGTTTATTTGTTTTGTTGTTTTGTGCTTGCTGAGAACAAAAAGAGTATAGTAGAGAGCAACATGCAGTTTATTGAGGCTCTCGCAGCACAAACGCATGAAAAGCTAACGATCAAGCAATGCATGGCATTGTGGATGATTTTTTAAAAAACTTAACACTTTAATTAAAGATACTTATCATTGAAATTTCGTAAAGAAAATAACCAATGAACCTTTTGTAGCACAAATGTGATATTTTAAAACTTATTTAAAAAAAATCGGACCAGTACTTCTGGAGTTTTGCGGACACAAAAAATGTTCACTTTCATTTTATATAATAGTATAGATGTAATTGTGTAAAATTTATATAAGTTAGAGAGTTCTTACATGAATTTTTCTCCTAGTGAGGATCAAGCAGACCAACAAGTGCTTACATCAACATTGTACGATCAGTACTTTAGGCCCACCAAAGGCTCAAATTGTGATATAAATACCGACACCTGATCACTATCAACCACCCTACTTACCTCCGAGAATGACGTATTCTACGTCAAAAAGAAAAAGAATGTTTTCGATATAAAAGTATATATAAATAAATGTTCAATTTTGACCAAGGAAAAGTAATTTAAAATTATTTTTTACTTTGTAGTGATTTTGAAGTTGGTTTGTTTTGTGTTTTTTTTTTCTTCTTTTTTGAAGAATATGATAAATTTTCGAAAAACGTGTATAATAGACCGTACCTCAAAAAAAAGTTCGCCGTATACCAGTGAATATGACGCATTTTTGCAAGACAATTACGAAAAAAAAAATGTTTTTTTCTACCGAACGTAGGGGTCGCGCATTGACATATTTCTTCATATCTCTGGTGTTTACAGTCGGATTTTAAAGTTTGGTATATCAATGTTTTTGTCTCAAGGATACCAATATGACCTCTGTAAAAATCATTGACCTCAGGTGAACCGTTCCAGTACTTACCCTCCAGACCTCAGTTTCTACCATCCTTATGTGCCACCCTAATATGAAAAAAATAAAGCTCTTAAAATATCATTAATCTTTTGCTCAGGAAGTATATTGATATTTCTAGCAGAACTATTTTTAAAAAATTTTTGAAAATTTTTTGCCGAACGTAGGGCTCCCTTTTTTCATTTTCATCATATCATCGGTATTAAAAGTCTGATCATATTGAATGACATATCGATTTTTTTGTCTGAAAGAAACCAATTATTTTTTCTCCAAAATAAAAAAAAAAAACAATATTCCTACAAGTCCCTGGCAGGCCTTAAATTGATTTTGAGGAATTTTAAACCTCAGGGGTAAAACATAGCAATTGCTAAAAAAACAAAAAAAGAAAAAAATAATTCTAGTCTAATAGAAGAAATTATTGACTAAAGTTGTCATAGTACTCAAAAATATAATAAAAAAATTCTTACATCAATTTTAAGAAACTGGAACTTTTAGACAATGAAAAAGCAACGGTTGGTGTTGCCGAAATATGCTCAATTAGCTAATTATATTTATTTAAGGAAATTGCTAAGTGCTGCTTAGAAAAAATTGATTGATGCAATTTTTTAAAAAATGCTAAAGATTGATTGCTATGCACAGCTGAAAAAAAAATTCATTACAATGTATGGTTTTATTCTAGAATAGACTTTATGAACTTTAAATTTGGGCCAAGTAGAAGCTGCTTATGCCAAGAAGTTTGGCTGATTTTGCTGATCTTGTCATCGATATTTTATTAATGCAATTAGTTTCTTAATTTATGCCAACAACGATAACAACAACAACATCATCACGAAATTGATATTCCGCTAATGCGTCAAACTCAAGCACCGGCTGTTTAGCATGTCGTGCATGATGTAGTTTGTATGTGGGTGAAATTGAAAATATACAAACAACTTAATTTTTAGCTGCGCTGCATCAGCAACGTCAAAATCAACAACAAGGATGATGATGATGATGAAGAATGCTTCAATGCTATTTTTGCTTAGAGTGCCTTTTAGCGCCTCTAAACGTTGCCACACAAAACAGCAAATATTGGCAAACACACACCGCCACACATACACACACAAACAGTCAAATATAATTTACATACTACCACAATGACGACAAGAGCAAACGCGCCACTTACCCACACTTGGCTAAAATAAAGTGCGCTGTAACAATATAAAAAAAAATAACGAGAAAAAAAAATTGATAATAATATGGAGGCACATTGATTGGTTGCGGTTGTGAACAATTTAGATCAAGGATATCGATATGACACTTCATGTTTGCCGCCATTTTGTCATTTTAGCATTTATGCCAATTTTGTAAAAAAGCCAACAAGGACAACAGCAACAAAATCAACAACAACGACGACGACTTCGTTTAGACGCGCAAAAATGAAGCGCCCGAGTGAAAAAACGCGGCCTTCCGCCTCTAAGAATAGGCAACGAGGCGAAGCAGACGCTACAAAATTAAATTATAACGCCAGATATGAATGCTAGGTTCATAGAGCGTCAAAGCTCTAATGTTGCTGTTGTAATTTTTGTTTTTTTTTTTCTGTTTGATTTTTACGCTGAATTCGCTTTGCAGTAGCTACGAATCATTGGCATAATTAAGCAATAAAATAGCTGGCGATATCCTGGCACGCCACAGCCAAACTTTAAACTCTGATAAGAGTTGAAGTTGATGAATAATGCAAAAGCAGGAAATTGAAATTCATGCAAACGTTTATTATTGTCAAAAATCAGATTAAATCTATCGAAACACACAACAACAAACAAAACATAAAATTATTTTTGTTTTGCCTCAATTTAAATGGCAGAAATTCAAAAATAACGCTTTACGTTACGAAAACTATCGCTACTTGCACATGTCGGAGCTGCGTTAATTAATTTCATTCGCACGTCACGTAAAACAGCGAATTGTATTCATTCTGCCCCCCCCTCAAAACGCATGCATGTATCTAACCCATTTGATGACGAACTAGGACGAAGGAATACAATGCAAACAATTTACATTTTGGCTGATTGCCTCATTGTGCTTAGCCTGGCACGCCTACGAAACACCAAAAATGCTCACAATTTTCTATAAACTTGACGCTACTACTTCTAGCTTCATTTGGCACGCATCCTGCGGCTCATTATTTGCCAAGCGGCGTTTTATGTACATTATCCTTGCCACCAAGCTACCTGCTCTAACGCAATCTGTGCTGTATAACAAAAATGTTCAAGCAAGACTACAAAAAAAAAAAAAAAAACAAAACAGAAAAATAAAAAAAACACTACTAGGAAGATGGAGAACTGCGCGCTAATCATCTAGTGCCAACAATTTCCCAAGCACCATCTAACGGAAAAGCAATTTCCAATATCGATGAGCTCGGTCAAGTGTTGCCGTCGTAGTAGTCGTCGTCGTCATCATCGTCGTTGTAGTCTCGTTGAAGTCGTTCTAGTTCTCTCTTAGTCGACGTCGTCGTCGAGCGGGCGCATATTTAGAATGCGCTGATTAATTGGGGCATTAATTTTGCTAAATTACTTCGATACATCAAGGGAATCAAAGTCATTTGTCAAAATTAACCTGGGACCGAAATGTAAATGAATAGCATGAATTCAGGATAATGAAGTGTATTGCATTGTTGGCGAGCCTTGACGGGGGCAAATTGTTGAGGCGTGCTTGTTGTTGTTGTTGTTTTTGGCTGCTGGTTCTTTGCGGCTCCCTAAACTTTAGCCTGGTGGCAACAAAATTGTTAACGCTCGCATTAGAGCAATTTTCAAAAGTAAAAAAAATAAAGGATATACGTGCAGCTTATTGAAAGGTTGTGTTTGCAAAGCTGTTGTTGGTTAATCTGAAAAGCTAGATGAATGCCACGTTCTGTGCGTACAAAAAAATAAGGATATCACGCCTAAATATACATAAAAAATAAATGAAAAAAAAAAAATTTTTTTTTAATTGTATAAAATAAATTCGATACAAACGATGATCGCTTTCACTGTAGAATAACAATAAAAAACAAATCTGAAACACAAGAACAGTTGTTTCAGAAAAGCCCCTAAGCTTAAGTGCTTTCAATTTTGACGTGGGGGAGGAGGTAATCGACACTTAAAAACCTAAAATGACTTTTTGAATTTGAGTTGAGAAGAAAAATAAACGGTTTTGGTTCACAAACAGCAGCGAAAACCTTAAATTGCTTAAATGTTACATCTACATACAGATTAATAGAAATTTTGCAATTATTAAGAAACTTAAAAAAAAATTTTTGTACGTAGGCTACTTTTTGATTAATTTGTAGGATTCCTATGTGTGTGTTAGCATTTTATTCTAGCTCCAGGTCTTAGCTAGTCCCAGTTTTATACTTTTTAATAGATTTTATTGACTTTAACAAAGTAATTAATAATCATATTAAAAAAAGATCCTAGCCCTTGAAAACTTTTTAAGCAAAATTTAAAAAATGAAATCTTAACAACTTCAAAAAAAAAAAAAAGAAAACGTGCTAAGTATTACGATTTTTTTCTCAGATGTTAGAGGGAATATAATAAAAGGATGGCATTGTCCATATGTGCTTATTTTGGTGCTAGGTGCTTATTTTTGAAAGAATTAAAAAAGGACATATGAACAACATTAAAAGCAGTAGTGCTAAAAAAATAATTCAAGTCAGTATTTGAAAGAAATAGATTTGTGGGGTATTGGACATAATTATCTGTTTGTAAGTATAAGTTGCAGAAAGAAACTGAGCGAATAATGACTTTAATGATGTCATAGAAATTAAACTAACCATGAAAAGAGAAAATTTTTTATTCCAAAAAAGGTTATGTTAATAGCTTAAAAAATTGTAGTATGAATTTATTATTTCAGCCAACCTATTGATAGTATTCTACTTTTATAGCTTTTGACAGAAAATTTTATTTCACATAATTGCAAAAAAGAAGGAGCTATCCAAAAAAAGGATTCCACATAAAAATATCAAAAATTTACAAAATACAAAAAAAAATATATTTTACATTCATTTAATAAGAAGTTTAAGAGAGAAAACACGAATAGACAAAAAGGATATATGAAGACCTTTAAAAATTGTAGTTTAAAAAATTATTTGAATTCAACATATGAACAGTAGGAGATTAATACGTTCTTTAAAAGAAACTTCTTTGTCTACATATTTGCGAAAATATTGTAAATATTCAAAGAAAATTTCAAGTAAAATACATTTTTTATTAAAAACGTCAAGTCAAGAATTTAAAACATACAATTGTAAAGAAGGAATTGGGAAGGTTTTTTATGTATGAAGGAATTCGATGGAGATTTCGTTTGAACTTCGTTTTTTAAAGGATTTTTTTTGTTCGATATTCAATTAGGTTAAGCACATTAAAGACATTAAAGTTTTCTTTCAAACCAAAAACAAAAAAAAAATATAAAAAAAGGAAAAAAGGATATTCGTTGAGTTAAAAAAAAGTTATTTTAATTTTTGTTTTAATCTCATTTTAATATATAGTAATGATGAGTCTCATGTTTACGTTCCTGCGAATAGAAAATTTTAGTAAAGCCTGTTCCAAGCTTTTTAAATAGCTTTGATTTAAGAAAAAATAATTATGTTTAGTCACAGAATGTAATTTTTTAAGGCTTAGAATGCTAACAATTGTACTGTTTTTTACAAAATAAAACAAAAATAAAAAGGATATAGGTAAAATTTTGTGAATTCCCTTAAAAGAATTCTTTGAGTGTTCTTAAAGGAAAAATAAGAGTTTGCTGCGTTCCTTTAAGCAGCACAATTTTGACATTGTAGGAAAGAAAGGATGAACACAGCTATATTTTATGATTACAAAAGTATATTTTACGGCGACTTTTTTTAACCATGTTGGGGTGATTTCACACAGAGTGAAAAATTCACAATTTATAGAACGCACAAAAAGGACATTTGTGAAAAATTACAAAAAGAGATACTTAAGGACCTTCAGAGAAAGCAAACGATTTGACAATTATCAGTAAAATTTTGATGTTTCAATAACATAAAATTAGAACTTGAATAGTAAAACTTTGTAAGCTTTTTTATGAGGAGCTTAAATATCAAAAATTTTTTTGAAGAAATTATTATGTTAGCAAAATTTTATTCTGTAATGCGCTAGAACACTTAAAGAAAAGCCGAAAATAATCAAAATTCATAATTTAATAGTTATAGTTCAAACTACTCAAAAAAGGACATTAGTGGAGCTTCCAAACCATAAGTGCTATACAAATTTTTGAGACGACATATAAAAATTTAAAGCTGTCTACGTTCTGTACTAAGCGCGATTTTCATATCATATTTCATTAATAAAGAAAATATTAATATGGAAAATATTTTTTTTTTTTAACAGTGATGTGTACAGCAATGCTCCAAAAATTTTCAAACTCATTGAAAACTATTTATTAAGTGGAAAATATGACATTGGTTGATTTCTCAAAACTTTGAAAGAAATGTTAATTTGATGACTCTGAAATTCAGCAATTCAAAATTTTCAAACTAATGGAATAAATACTATTGCACATAAAGTGGAATATTATGTTAAAGAAATTGTTATGTTAGCAAAATTTTATTCTGTAATGCTATAGAACACAAGAAATGCTGAATATAATGAAAATTCATAGTTTATTAGTTAAAGTTCAAAATAATGTAAAAAGGACATTAGTGGACTTTCCAAACCATAAGTGCTATGGAAATTTTTGAGACGACATATTAAACTTTAAAACTTTATACGTTCTGTACTAAAAGCAATTAACATATCATATTTCATTTACAAAGAAAATATTAATATGGAAAATATTTTTTTTTTTTTTTTTTTTTTTTTTTGACAGTGCTGTGTTGAGTATTGCTCCAACAATTTCCAAACGCATTGAAAACTATTTATTAAGTGGAAAAAAGGGCATTGGTTGAGCTCTCAAAACCTTAAAAGAAATATTAATTTGGTAATTCTAAAATTCTGCAATTAAAAACTCAAACTCATAGATTACTCTTGCAATTAAGTGGAAAATTATGTTGAAGAAATTACTATGTTAGCAAAATTTTATTCTGTAATGCTTTAATAAATGCTTATATAATCAAAGTCCATAGAATAGTTAAATAGTTAATGTTCAAAGTACTGAAAAAGGACATTAGTGGAACTTCCAAACCAAAAATGCAGTAAGTATTTTTTAGATGACATATAAAAATTTAAAGCTTCTTACGTTCTGTACTAAAAGCAATTTTTAAATTTGTCTTTTCATTAATAAGAAAATATTAATATGAAAAATATTTTATTTTTTTTTTTTTTGTTTTTTGACAGTGATGTTATAGAGCGATGTTCTAAAAATTTCAAAACTCATAGATTTACGAGTTTTTACAAAGTCGAAAAAAGGACATTCATTGAGCTCTTAAGACTTTGAAAAAAAAAAATTATTTTGGTATCTGCGTCAAGAAGTGGCAAGTTTTCTTCATCCTTTTAAGCAAAACAAAACTAAAATTTTTATGATTTGTTTTTTTGATGAAAATTTTGAAATTTGATGAAGGAAAACGAATAGATATCAACATCATTTTTAAAAACTTTGCTTGGTCTACCTTATACAAGGTGGCGCAAAAGTAATCCTCCTATCAGAAAATGCTATAAATTTTGCGATTGGCCCCTAATGTCAGTTCTGTTTTGACATTTGTGTAGTAAGCACATGCAAAATACACGTTAATAAACAATGTTACGCTACACTGCTCCAGAACGCGGAATATCACCACCACCAAGAGGAAGATGATTTTTCATCAAAAATAATCATGAGTGATGAGGCCCATTTCCATCTTAGCGGGTACGTAAATAAGCAAAATTTACGCTTCTGGGGCACTGAAAATCCACGTGTAACCCACGAAGAGCCATTACACCCGCTCAAACTCACTGTATGGTGTGCTGTTTTCGCTGGAGGAGTCATCGGACCTTTTTTCTTCGAAGACGTCGCGGGCTGTGAATGGTGAGCGCTACAGAGCAATGATCAACGAGTTCTTTTTGCCGCAACTTGATGAATTGGGATTGGAAAACATGTGGTTCCAACAGGACGGTGCAACGGCACACACTGCACGTGCCACAACCGATATGCTGAAGGATGCATTTCCCGGGCGCCTAATCTCCCGATTTGGCGATTTGCACTGGCCAGCAAGATCGCCTGATTTGACCGCTCCAGACTTCTTTTTGTGGGGCTTTTTGAAGTCGCGGGTTTATGTCAACAAGCCTCAGACTCTTGCAGCTCTTAAAGACAATATCCGTCAAGAATGTGAGGACCTATCGCCGGAAGTTTTGACCGAAGTGATGGAAAATGCCATAAAAAGGGCTCAAATGACAATCAACTGTGGCGGCGGCCATTTACATGACATCATATTCTCGACTTGATGTAAAAAAAATTAAAAGACTAAATACAAATAATCCACAAGAAGAATCAAAGTTTTTAAATTTTTTTTAAATTACAGCCAAAAAACATCGGAAGGTTATTTTTGCGCCACCTTATAGTTATTAGTATTTGATTTTCTATGTTGATTACAACTTATTACAGACTAACAAGTAAGAAAATTGCAAAAGGACACAGAAAGAGTTTACAAAAATGTTAAACCAAAACATTTCTTAGCTCTAATGAAAGAAATTCAAACTGAAACTGTCTTTAAATAAAAATATCCACAATAGTAGCTATTTTCAACCTTTAATTTGATACCTAAGTTGAGCTACACGATTGAGCTACACAATTTTCCAATTTTACAATGAAAACAAAATCTTAAATATATTTTGCTTATATCTCCTAAACAAGAGGTCGAAGATCAGTCAAAGTTGGGCGGAGTGAGAAAATTTATTTTAGGTGCTTTAAATTGTGTAGCATCAAGAAGCTCTAACATTTGATGTATTGTGGAAAAAAGGATATTACTAAAAATCTGTTTGCAGCTGCATGCAAAGATTATTAGAGATAACAAATTAAAGACTCATAAATGGTGCGTCCTTTCACATTAAATATGTTAGCTTGATACATACTTCAAATTTCAACTTTATCGAATATACTTATGAAGCTTGTAAAAAGTCTAGCGAAATCGAATATTTGCTATTTTACTGCGCATTTTCTTTAATTGTAATCATGTTGGCCTTTTGCTTAAATTTTTTGTTTTTTATATCACCACTTATGTCCTTCTAATTTTATGCGCATTTGCTATTAACAGGACGAAACTTGGCACAGAACGTAAATTAAATGCACTTCATTATGCCGAAAAGTAGAAATAGTGAAATTTTTAATTCATGTAGAATTTTGCAACAATGCAACGGTTATATAGCTATGCATACTGACATAGAGACTAGGGAAAAGTTGTGTAAATAGGAGCAGGCCAGCGGCAAGTAGCTGGTGACTTCCATTTACACACAAGCTCACTTACATACTTTAACACACTAACACATCGACCAACAATAGCCAAGCAAGTCAAGTGTTTTTTTTTTTTTGTTTTTCAAAGCAACAGCAGCAGAATGTGAAAAGTGCTGCATTGGCAGCAGCAAGTAAGCAATTTTTAATGAGATATGAAATACAGCTGCATAATTGCGAAAGGACATGCACAAGAAGGACGTCAGGACAGCATGGCGACAAACATTAAAGGACTTACGGGGGCTTAGTGGAATGAGCAGTGCACTACTGAGACTCCGTGACAATTGCAATTAAAAATTTTTCGTGTAGCAATTTACATTTTTGATGCTGTCAGCAACATTAAGTATGCTGCACGCCAAACAATTTTCAAAAAATTTGGCCAAATGTTAAAAATGCACTCGCCTTAATCATTTGGAGTGGAAATATGAGCTTTGACAATTAAAGAAATGCTATAGCAATCATATTTTAATAGTTTGGAAAATAAGGATATTCCTGTGACATGCTTGCAATGCTATATTTTAAGTCATTTCCTGAACAAACGAGGGCATAAATGTTTTTGTCAAATTGTGAATCGATTTTTTTCTGAAAAAAGGTCCTTATTGATAGTTTAAAGGATGTAAAATTTATTTTTGTGACTTCATGTTGATATAAAAAAATTATATGCGTAAAAGTTTATGAATTTGCTTGTATTGTAAGCTTGTAAACGAGATAAATGGAGTATATTAAGGCAAGGGTAACTACCAGAAACTCATTCAGGACATTTTTTTCATACTCTGAAATCACAGACTTAAAAAACAGATTTGAAATTTTTAAAAATTAGTGTTAGTTTTTTTATTTTTTTTATTTTATTTTTTTTTTTTTTTTTTTTTTTGTGAACAACATTGGACAAAACCAGCAATTTTTTCAGGCACAAAGGTTGTTAAACAACAACAAGACTCTTTTGGCATGCTAAACTAATAATTATACCAAAGATTTGTAAAGTTGCTCGCATATCCTTTTTTTGAACAAGTCGTAAAACAAAGCCAAATGATATGTCCAGCGTAATTGACAATGGAAACAAAATTATGCCTAAGGGACTGACTTGATAAGCCACATACGTCTCAAGCTTTCTTGTGTGCTGATATATTTACATCAACTTTGCAAAATAAAAATAATTGAGAACATTTTTTATTCAGTTTCTCTCTGCTGAATACATGTTTGGGTTGAATACATGTTGGATACTGAATACATGTTGAACAAACTCCAAACTTTGCCAACACAAAGGCTGTTCAATAATTAAAGGACTGCAAAGAAAACTTTAAACACATACTTGAACTAGATACACACTTTGCTAGATGTACAAAACCAAACAAAAATCCCTTTTTCATTATGAGCCCGAAAACAAATCTTGTTAACTAGCTTCGAAAAGGGTTCTTTCTTCAGCTTAAGGACAACAAGCTATATTCTTAGCCAAGTCAACAATTTCAGAAGTTGTTACGTATAATAAATTGTTATGTTTGTATTTTGTCTTCTGCACCCAAAACTATTTTTGTTTTTTGTTTTGCATGTTTTTCTTGAACATGCAAACATATTATTCTAAATTTCATGCATTCAATTTAAGTTAATTTATTTTCCAGCAATTGCTTAAATTAGAATTTTTATAATTTTCCTTCAATATTTGACACAATTTAGTGGCCCAAAATAAAGTCACGCATGTGGCTTTTATGTGCCAGCTAAACCAAACAATTTATTATTTTTATTGATTTTTGTACTTATTTTGCCTTTTTGCTTTTCCTTCACACAATCCGTTTACAAACAACAACAACAAAAATAACAACAATAGCCACAATTTATGCTTTAACATTATATTCACAGAAACTAAAGTCAATTCATGCTGAAATTTAATCGCATGCGTTCAATGTTGCGTTTCAATTGTTCTCGAATGCTTTAACACAAACAAAAGCAACAAATAACAATAAGGACAATAGCAAAATTTACCCAAATCGAATAGCTGAATTTTGAACAACAGTAAAAACAACAAATTTAATACATTGTTGTAATATGTATGAATGGTTGCCATGTGTTACAGTTTAAGTTTTTCACAAAAGTACGTTCGTTACTGAGTTGTGGCCTTTTTTCTTTTACTCTTGAATATTTTTGTGCACATGAAGGACTTTTAAAAGTCCTTAAAATAATATGCATTTGCAAATTCTATTAGTCATTTGAGTCGTTGAAATGACCCAAGTTTTCAACCTCACTTGAGTTTAAGTTTTTAGAACAATGACCCCACTCGTGATGTCCAGCAATTTGAGTGGTATCAGAAAATAAATAAAATTAACATTAAAAAAATTTAATGAGCAGCATTTCATATATATTTTTGTGCTATAATCAGTTGTTTTTAAATTGCATGCCTGGCATAATGCAGAGAAATAAAAAAGGACTAAAGCCTTACCATAAATGACAAAGAAATGGCATATTTCTGCTAACTACCACTTTAAGAATGGAAAAAAAAGAAATGTTAATTTGCTTACTTATTCCTAGAAAAATCGTGCAGGACCCGTAAAATACTTGCATGCATTTGAGAAATATTTCGCGATAGAACAACTTTATTTATACTACGAGCTGCGGAAAAACTTGCATGATGTAAGAGTATAGCTCAATTACTTTTACATTATAATGATGTAAATGCAAATATATTCTCGAGTATGAGTGGGAAGCTGATATTTTATAAAAAAAAAAAATCTAAACTAAAAGAAATGAAGAAACGCTACAAATGGGCTTGTTTTGTGGTTGAGGTGGTTCATCAAAGGAAAGAAGTCCATTGTAAACGCAAACAATATTGCTTTAGTTTTTTTCTTAGACCAAAAAGAAAACTATTCTGATAAATTAGAAGCTTTTTTCGGTAAATCCCCCTTCCCCATTGTGATACCACATAATCTCTTTTGACCTTTGATAGATATCCCTCCTCAACAAACCAGTTCGAACGGATTATGAATTTTAGTATATGCTTGATTTCCAGGCATGAGACTTCGGCAAGTCCATTTAAGAAGGGATGGTCCAGAATAATCTCCTTTAACTTAGGGCCGGATATTCGCGGAGGAAATGCTGGACATTTTCTACCTCTTCTTCACATTTGCAGCTTCTGCAGAAATCATTTGATTTAAGTTCCATTCGAAGAGCACGTGTTCCAATTAGACAGTGAGCCGTGAGGATTCCTACTATTTTTGAAAGGTTTACCCTGCTTAGTTCAAGTATTGATTTAGAGCGTTTTAAGTCGTAGCGAAGCAACGTTAGCTTAGCTACCCTACATGTGTCAAGGTGTTCTCAACGTAGTTGTGCAAGACTCAAGGATTTCTTCTTGCACTGGAGTTTATTGGAGGACATAGGTATACCAATAAAATCCATATTTAAGAGGGTGTTTGAGGTCGAACCCTTCCTTGCCAATTCGTCAGCCAGATTATTGCCCTCGATATCCCTATGACTGGGTACGCATATGAGGTAGATCCTGAATAACCTTGCCATCTCGTTAAGAGATCTGCGGCACTCAGTGAGAGTTTTAGAGTTATCAATTTGCGAGTTCAGTGCTTTAAACGCAGCATGACTATCTGAGAATATATAAATATTCTTTCCCCTGAAGTCTCTTTGATCAAAAATCTTAGCGGTTTCATATATAGCCATTCTCTCCGCTTGGTAGACACTATAATATTTTGGGAGTCTAAAGGAAGCTTCTATTTCTAGATCTTGGGAGTAAATTCCTCCCCCTACCTGTTCTTGAAGCTTGGATCCGTCTGTAAAGATTTTAATTCCGTTTATTTTAAGGGGGGTTTTGTTAGCCCAGTCTAGCTGTGAAGGGATGAGAACTCCATAGTTATTCTCCATAGTTATCGAGCAATACACCAGATTTATGATAATATATATAAACGAAAAAGGTCAAATAAACATTTTTAGAAAAAAAAAAATTTGTATTTTATTACGAATACTAAAAATTCGATAGTGCATTTGTATTTCAGCAAATTGAAGTAAATGATAGCTTATTGAACGCAAAATTTAACAGGCTTTCAGAATTCTGCTAAAACTAATAGTGCCAAAAAATAAAATTTGTTAACAAAACGTTGTTAAAGTTGAAAAAATTAAAAAGAAATGAGAAATTTTCAACTTTGTCAATTCTTTTTGTAAAAAAACCATCTATATATTATATTAAGGATATATTTTTCTTCTTTTTATCAATGTTTAAATTTTTAAAATTGAGCTAGATATAACGGAGTTATATAACAAATTATACATGCACCTACCTAAAATCGGTTTTTTACCACAAATCCCGATTTTGAGGGTATATTCAAAAAACTAAGTATGCAGTTATCTTATGTTCAACTAGACCTATAACCTCTACTATGTCTCGAGCCGAGTTTATTTTCACTGTTACACCGTGTAATTTTAAGCTTGATTTTTCTTTGACTGAAGCTGTAGCTAAATTTAAGTGAAACGTGATGATATAAAATGTTCCATGGCAACTTATGTAATTTTCTTATATTACTTGCTATAGAAAAAAAAAATATGCCAATATCCTACAATTTTCAATTTAAAGCTTTAATATTAAAAATGTTGTTTAAATTCCTTCAAGTTTTATTTGTGTTTCTTTGTAGTGTGTCTTGTACTTTTGAAACAATAACGGGTCATTGATATGAAATTCTAATTAAAAAAAAACAAATTTTTAATAAGGCAACTAGCAAACATCGAAAATTCTTCATACGTATTTTATCCACTCCCAACACTTTTAATAACTCTTGCCACGTGCCGCATGTGTTTTATTTTTTTTTTTTTTTTTTTTGCAGATACTGCTAAGTTCTTAGTTTACGTTGTTAACCAATTAAATGAATAAGAAGTTGTTAGTTGTCATAAGAAAGTTTTCAAAATAACAACAATAGAAATTACAAAAGCTATAAGTGAACTATATTTTCCATAACAACAATAACAAATACTATGACAACCCATACAATGTGAGCAAAAATAATAAAACATCATAATAAAGTCATTAAAATTGTACAGCAACAGAAATCATTATAAGTAATTTATTAATTTTTCAAAAGACTTTTACAGTAAAACTAAGTCAGGTGTATGCGTGTATTTTCTGTAACTAGTATATACATGTGTGAACACGTAAAATTCTAAGAATTATTTGTACCTGTTCTTCGAAAATCCCAACTATTTCTTCTCTAGTTTTGTGTACCTCTGAATTAAATTTCCAACCAAAATTAAACTTTCATTATTGTTCAAATATTTTGTTATCATTTTAGTAAAAGAATGAAAGTTGTGTTCTTCGTAGCCCGATTCCACCCATATTTGTTTTAGTGATTACTTCCGACAATGTTAAGTCAAATCTATAGGATTAATACCATAACTTCAATAAGTGCCTGTATATTGTTGTAAGTTGGAGTTATTTGGGAGATAATAAACTCTGTGGTTCAATTCAATCTTTATTATTTGAGCTCTAGTTGTATTTAACCTGATTTTCCAATTTTACCTTTAGTTAATTTGCATGCAAAATAAGCCCTTATGCAACTCCCAATGAAATATGACATCACTCGAACCAAAACGCTTTGGAAAACATCAAAAAACTTGAGGTTTGCAACAAAAATAACGTGGACTACAGCTTAGCACCTGACGTTCTTAATAACTTCTTTGTTGATAATGCTGCTCAATCTAATTTTAATATTTTCACCCCTATGTAGCCGATATTTGCAACAAATATTTAGTTTTTCTCCAGTAATTGAACTAGATGTAGGAAATAGCATCTCGCAGATTAAATCTGATGCTATATCAGAAGATGGCATTCCCATCAAGTTTATTAAACTATTATTGCCGCACATTATAGACCCTCTAACTCACATAATTAATTTTAGTTTAATTTCATCTTCATTCCCAGACTTGTGGAAAGTTGCGATTTCAGGCCCATAAGTTTATTATCTCCATTAGCTTAAGTTTGTGAGAAACTAATCGCTCAACAAATAACAAAATATTTAGCTGAGAAGAAGTCTGCCCTTTTCAATCAGGGTTTCGGTCTGGACATGGGTGTTCGTCTTCTGTTGTTAAGGTCGTCGACGACATTCGACCAGAATGTGATGCTGGCAATATGACGTTTCTTTGTTTGCTTGACTTTTCAAAAGCTTTCGATAAAGTAAACCAGGGATTGTCAAAGAGTGATTTTTGAAGAGTTTTGAGTTTTTTTTGAAGATTTTTGAACAATTGCAAAAAAAAAGCCAAAAACAACATCAAATCGTTGGATACGTAGTACAATAAGGAATTAGTAACATAAAAAAGATACAGTAGTTTCGACTATGTCGTAACACAAGACGTAGAATTATTCAATTCGCTTTTGATGACATCTTTTTTAAAAATATTTATTCCATACACCTGAGGATATGACCTTTAAGAGAGTGCCGGAGAGGGTTAATATGTATCACCAACCCCCATTACTTTTGCAAAAGGAACATTTTTGTCTTTGACACCTATTCCCTCCGACCACTCCTTAGGGGCGCTCCCATACAAATTTTATGCTTTTGTCGATAAAACCGGAAACTGTCCATAAATAGGTAGAAAACTTAAACAAGCAAACAAAATTTGTTCAATGCTATCAAGTTCAACAACCCATGTGTCAAAATTTCACTGTCGATAATATGCCCGGATATTTAATTGGCTGCGTTTGACATTTCAATAACAGATTCTGTTAAAAAAGCATGCCCCTCAAAATTACTCAGTATTACTGGGCTACGCGAGTCTGTTAAAAACAACTGCCCCCAAAAGTATGCTTTTTTTTAATTATAAGATTTATGTCTTCACGCTAGATGGCGCTGTCTTCGCCGTCGAAAAAACCGGAAGCCGTCGATAATAGGTAGCAAGTTTAAGCAAACAAAAACATCAAATGTTGGCTTTATATTTCATGTAATTGTGTAAAATTGATATAAGTTAGACAGTTCTAACATGAATTTTTGTCGCATTGAGGATCAAGCAGACCAACAAGTGCTAAGATCAACATTGTACGATTAGTACTTTAGGCCCACCAAAGGTTCAAAAAGTAAGGTAAATACCGACACCTGATCACTATCAACCACCCTACTTACCTCCGAGAACGACGTATTCTACGTCAAAACACAAACAAAAAGCAGTCGGCGACGAAACCATACGCAAAATTCCCAACAAGAAACCTTCAGCGTAGCAAGAGTTGTACGCGGTCGCATGCGTTATATTTACCAACAACGACTAGAATAAAAAACAACAAACACACGCTGTATGGTTGCAGTGCAGCTGCGCCTGTGAACGATTCGTCGAATTAGAATAATCGTAGAAATATTGAAGTTGTTGTAATAGAGTGGAAAGAGTGGAAAGAGTTAGGCGATGGCAATCGCTGAAGTAAACCATCAACATTTGTGTCGTAAGCTTAGGTACTTATTTGGGTGCTGTGATAGTGCTGAAAGTCTTATGTCCAGTTATTTGTGTAATATGTATCAAAAAGTTAAAGTTCATCAATTGTCTTCTGAGTTTAAATATATCTTAAGTGGTGTACCACAAGGATCTATTCTTGGCCCCCTCCTATTCTCTTTGTTTATCAATGACATATATGTTCTGTCTGCAATCATGGTTCTATCCATGTATACGCTGATGATGTCCAAATGTATTTGTCTAGACGAACTGGACTTATTGATGACCTTTGCTGCAGAATGAATGAGGATCTCAGCAACATTAATGAGTGGGCCAATAGCAATGGTCTTCTACTAAACTCTTCGAAATCATATGTACTTCCTATCTGTAGGGTTAAAACCTGTGTTAATGATGTCCCTGATTTGATGGTTGGTCCTAGCAAGCTAACTCTTGTGTCGAAAATTGTTAATCTTTTGTGCTGTATTAATTCTTCGCTTTCCTGTGCTGATCACGTTAATAATATTTTAAAAAAGTCTTATTTAAATTACGTCTTACCTAACTTAAGAATGTCTGCAAGCGTGACTCCACTTAATATTAGACGTAAGATGGTAATACAACTTATTCTTCCCGTGATAAGTTTACAGTAAACTTGACTCTTCTTCCCAGTTAAAGCTTCAAATTGCATTTAATTACTCCACGCACTATCAGTGGCGTTCCTAGGCTTGGTGACACCCGGGGCGGATACTTATGTTGTCACCCCTATAAAAAATTTATAAATGCAAAAAGAAACCAATTCGATGAGATTAAATGTTTTTATTATTATCTTTATGTTTTCCGAAAAACCAAACAAACAACATATGAAAAACAATAAGAATTTGTAAAAAAACAGAACAAAAATAATACATTTTCAGGTGTCTACATATTTAGATATGTAGGCATAAGGTAAAAAAGAAAACTTATTAACTTCGCAGTTTAAAAAACTGACGGAACAAAAACATTACATTTTCAGGTAAATATTTGTATATGTAGGTATAAGGTTAAACAAAGAAATCTTATTAATGGCATTGTCTTAAAAACTAACTTTTCTTACTTTAAGAGCTGCAAAATTTGAAATAACCTCATCGAAATCAATATTACTTGCAAGCTCGTTTTCAATGGATAAAATAGCAAGATCGCAAACCCTTGCCTGTCCCATGGAAGACCTTAAATAAGTCTTCATTAATTTTAGCTTTGGAAACTCTTTGCGCATGAAGCTACTGATACACAAATTGTTAGAAATAATTTCAATGCGACAAAATGGGACACACATTTCTTAACGTAATGTATTTGTACCTTTTTCTTTCTCAGAAATTAAAAAAAATATCGAAATGGTGTCACCCCTAAAATGGTGGTACCCGGGGCAGAGCGCCCCTAGGAACGCCTCTGCGCACTATATATACGTTCTTCGTAAATTTGATCACCTGTCTAGTTTCCGAAATGCAATACTTGGATGTGACTTGATTGTATATCTCAATGCCAGGAACTGTATGTACCAGCATAAGTTAAAATTAATTTAAGGGGGGAAATATACCCAGAGGCCGAAAAAAAAGATCATGTTTGTGCATTTGTTTAAGGAAACCTAAGGGATATTTAGGTAAATGAGAGTTTTTATACCTTATACCCATTCAAGAGTATGTAGTTTTTTTTATCAAAAAAAAAAATAATATTAAGGTAGATACAGCAGTTTTTGTAGAGTGCTCTGAAAATGCGGTGACCAAGATTGCTCCTCCTAAGTTCAACTGAAACAAAAAAATAAAATATATTATTAAACTAGATACTTAAAACTCGTACTTGTCATAGCCGATTTTGAAAATATTGATTTTTCACAAAATGGCGGACTTCCGAACGTAAATTAACGATTTTCGACTAAAAATTCGTCATTATTTTGCCTATAAAAAATGAACGAAGCTACGGCAAAAAAAAAATCCTATAACAAGTATGAGATTATTATGAATAAAATAAGACTGCAAAAAAATCAAAACGATCGGTTCACTGAGCTTCGAGAAATCTTGGTCACCGACTTTGAAAACATATTTTCAAGAAAAACTCTTTTGAAAATAAGGGCCAGCGCTGCGTGCTCTAGAAGGTGGTTCGTTCGCTAGGCTATAAATTTGTTATTTTTTGAGATATCGACTTGAAAATTTCACCACATATTCTTGAGACTTAAAGCTTTAAATTTTGAAAAAAGTTCTGGGTATATTTCCCCCCTTAAGAGATAAATCAATTAGAGTACGTACATGTCATAATGGGCACTTGATAAAGTTGGCTGGTTTGTGGGTAAAAAAAAAAAAAACCTACCTTCATAGTAAATAACACCAATTTTAATATGGTTGAATTTTCTTCGTTATCATATGCCCTCTGAGATGTGTGTGTGTGTGTTCGACATTAACAAAAAATTCCAAGAGACCGTTTAAGTGAAAGATGTGAAGACACTGAGACGTCTTCAGTCCGGGAGTTCAACAGAAAATATTAATACAGTCACTTTGCACAAACTCGACCTTTTTTTGCTCAGGCAATGCCCCCTATAAATGCAAAAAGCATTTTGTTGATTCGGAAGAAGGGAGATAGTTGGAGTAGTGTCTGTGAAGATTAGTTTTTAGCTTACACAGCGCAAAACTGCCGGTGAACATGCTCGCAGGGAGAATGTCCCTTAATTGTATTGTACGATTGAAGAAGAAATTGTCTCGGTAATCCGAGATTCTATTGGGCATCAAGGCAGTGGTATAGAAATGGGCTTGGTGGGCTACCCAAATGAACCTGGGAAGCACACGAGCTGATGGCGTCAGGTCATTTATCTTCGTTGAACACTTCCCGTGGTAGTACATGCACAGAGGTAACCAACATTTCGTCGATGCTCAAGAGAGTTGAGAGAAGATGGAATGTTACTCTCCAGGACTTTGGAGATCGTAGAGCATATTGCAATTGGTCGGTAGTTCTTAGGGTTCGTGGAATCGCCCTTCTTAGGTACCGACTCAACGTTCGCGATGGCACATTGATGGCTTAGTTTTAAAACAAAATGGCTGCATTTGGGGATCCGAAAACTATTTTTTGTGGTCGATAATGGAGTCTACGGACACAGGTGACCTCAACTTTCAGGATGGTACTATGTGCCATACAAGTCGCAAAATATTCAAGGTATTTCGATTGAAGCTCCCTGATTGCATATCCTCGCGTTTTTGAGACAGCCAGATCTTGCGATTTAACAGCGTTACACTTCTTTTTTAGGTTTTTTTTTTGGGTTATGTTAAAAATAAGGTCTACAATAACCATTCGTAAAGAAATCCAGTTTTCAAAACAAACACTGAAGTCACAATTTCCAAAATAAAGCCACAATTACGCGAAAGAGTGATCGGAAAGTTTGATAAAGAATTATTAAGGTCTGCAAGCTAAGTCTAGTCGATAATATTATAGATATTGTAAGGAGATTATTACTTAATCATAATTTTTATAATCTGATGAAGAATTTACAATCTAATTAAAAAATTGTTTCTTTCATTCAAAAAACTTATCTTACACCTCCTGCTGATTAACCCGTTAGGTTCGTATAGAAATCGCCTTGTCATATAAAAATGTCATGGTCAACAAATGCATTATCCTTTATGTGAAATATAGGTATTTGAATTAATCGATTCAAAACCAAGTCAACAGAAAATAAACACACAAGCACTAACACTCACATAGAAAGATTTAAAAAAAAAATGTCGGGAAAAATGTATATCGATTTTTTCAGAAAAATTTAACTCTGTCATTATTATAAGAAATAGAGCCTAAACGAAATCACGCTAACCTAACTTATTATGATGAAATTGCCAAATGTCTTTATTAAAGTCTTGCTTGGCTTAAATTGTGTGTTATTTGCTCCCGCCACGCCCACTTTAATATTGTGAGCAATCATGTGTCGAAAAGAGCAACTCAGTGCATAATCAATTTCATCGCTATAAACCATGGCAAGCCGCAAATGTCAGGCGTCGCCCATACAAACGCCATCACTAACAGCACCACAGAACCCACACACACTTACTATATACATACCGAAGACATACTCGCACACACACACATGCATGCATTGAAATAAGTATAGACTTTTATCGACTTCCGTTAGCATTATGGGTTGTTTTTTTTTTATTTTATTAAATCATTCTTGCATATCATTGAATTTCATCGACTTTGTTATAAACTGTGCTCACTCACACATACACACACACGCACACACATACACTCACAGATTTGCACACACGCACTCAGTGACATATGTAAATGTATAACGTCAACATTTTCATGATGAATGTATAAAAAATTATTGTGCAAAATCTAAAATCCAGGCAGTTTTTACTCTGCTCTGCTTCGCTCTACCGGCTCTTGTTTATTTTATGCGGCGTGTCAAGGACACAGGATCAATCAAGGATTAAGGTTTATATTTGCATCGTACCTCTACAAAGGCTGCAAAAAAAAGGAAAAAAATCAACGACTAAGTTCTTTTTGTGCGCCTCAATTTCAGCTAAGCTAGGATTTTTTTATTATTATTATTTTTATTATTTATTTTTTTTTTTTTGTTTTTTTTTTTGTGCACACATCAGCAAATTTCGGCAGATTTTTTTCAAGTATGATATTTTGAATCCTTATTTACGTGTATGTGTTAGGATGAGCATCCTTTTGTGTGTTCTGGTGTATGAGTGTGCGTGTGTGTGTGTTTAAGGATTGTAATGGTCCATTTTAATATGATTTAATGAGTGGTGAATTTAATCCACTTACGTGCTACTTTTGTGGTTTGCTCAAGTTGTGATATATTGGATAATTGTATGTGTAAACGTTAGATGTTCGTATTAGTGTGTGGTTGTATTTGTTTATCTGTGTTCTCAGGTATGCAGTGAATAATTATAATCTAAGGGCAATTTAATTTTTTTTTTGTTGTGGTCTCGTTAATATTTTTTTTTTTTTTCTTTTTATTTTCAGCTGATGAGGGGTTCTTTTTTAAGAGACTTAAAATCGTTGACATGAAAGGCAATTTGTTAGCCTTGGATGAGGGTCTAAAGCGGATTATAAGCTTTTTTTTGTAATATTTTTTCACTTAGTGCTCAAGTTTGTATGAAGCGGGAAAAAAATAACGCTGTAATGCCAACAAAAAATTTGGGTGGAAATGCCATTAAAGAATGATTTAAACACAAACAATTGATTTTAATTTATGTAAAGCAAGCAGGATCAAAACGTTTTAATACATAAAAGCCTAAGGTAGCTTAAAACATGCAATTTAATAAGAAGAAACTTATGAAGTCATCCGAAAACATAAAGCATTTCTTTTGTCGAATCAAATCAACACAAATCGAGCTCAAATAAAAGAAAATCTTAAAAAATTAATTTTTAGGAATTATGAAATTAAATCATAAAAAAAAAATCGAAACTATTTATACCACGGAGGGGCATACCAAAAAAATTTGAAAAATTGTATGCAACATATTATAGTTCTGATTTGCAACGAATCACCTCACCTATGCTTAAGTCAGTAAGTACACCGAAATCTAGAGGGTATCGTGAAAATGAAAAAACTAATATTGTATGCAACAACAAATATTAAAATAGTTGATGCGGACAAATATTTTAAATTTTACAGTTGCATAAATAAAACAAAACTCTTCTCTGTTGTTAAAAACTTTTAAATGGTAAAGTTGGTTAACTGCAGACATCAGAGAAGTAGTCTCCTAATGAGTTGATGTTGAGACCAACGAAACAGCTGTCTAGTCTGCTGGTGACTCATTTTGAAAGAATTCGTTGTTTTTGGAATTTGCTTTTCCTTCAAAAAAAGACGGTGTCGATGTCTTTGAAATTTAATAAAAATAAAAAATTTGCAGATGTCATGAAAAAAAGTTGGTTGTACCCAGTCTCCCATATGTTTTGGTACACGACTGAACGTGGTCACTGTGAGTGAACTACTGAATGCACTCGGTTCGTTTTGATGACCATTTGATATTTAGTATTTATGCTTCTTTATTAGTTGTTTATAATCATGGAATGGGGCTCGCTTGAAAATCGTGTTGTTATAGTTGGTCTAAAAAAATGTGGCATGGAAAGACGCGATATCTTTCGGACTTTGCGACCACTCGGAGTCACTCGTAATTTTGTGTATCGTACTGTGAAGTTGTTTGAAGATACTGGTGGAATAATCGATCGTCCAAAATCCGGCAGTCCATGTGTTGTAAGAACATCACGAACCATCAAGACGGTGAAGTCTCGAATAAAGCGAAAACCGCTGCGAAAGCAGAAAATCTTGTCGCGTGAGATGAATAACCGACGAATGATTTGGGGCTCATGTAAATCTACATAGGCTAACTTATTTCCATGACAACGTCAACGTTTTGTTTTGCCTTTATTTTCCCTTTTGCTTTTGTTTTTTCTCTTGCTTTTGCTTTTGCTTTTGCCTTTGCTTTTGCTTTTGCTTTTACTTTTGCTTTTGCTTTTGGTATTGCTTTCGCTTTTGCTTTTGCTTTTGCTTTTGCTTTTTCTTTTGATTTTGGTATTGCTTTCGCTTTTGCTATTACTTTTGCTTTTGCTTTTGGTATTGCTTTCGCTTTTGCTATTACTTTTGCTTTTGCTTTTGCTTTTGCTTTTGCTTTTGCTCTTGCTTTTGCTTTAGCTTTTGCTTTTGATTTTGCTTTTGTTTTTACTTTTGCTTTTGCTTTCGCTTTTGCTTTGGATTTTGAGTTTGATTTTGATTTTGATTTTGACTTTGATTTTGATTTTGATTTTGATTTTGATTTTGATTTTGATTTTGATTTTGATTTTGATTTTGATTTTGATTTTGATTTTGATTTTGATTTTGATTTTGATTTTGATTTTGATTTTGATTTTGATTTTGATTTTGATTTTGATTTTGATTTTGATTTTGATTTTGATTTTGATTTTGGTTTTGATTTTGATTTTGATTTTGATTTTGATTTTGATTTTTCTTTTGGTATTGCTTTTGCTTTTGCTTTTGCTTTTGATTTTGCTTTAGATTTTGCTTTTGCTTTTGATTTTGCTTTTGCTTTTGATTTTTCTTTTGTTTTTACTTTTGCTTTTGCTTTCGCTTTTGCTTCAAATTGATTTTGATTTTGATTTTGATTTCGATTTTGATTTTGATTTTGATTTTGATTTTGATTTTGATTTTGATTTTGATTTTGATTTTGATTTTGATTTTGATTTTGATTTTGATTTTGATTTTGATTTTGATTTTGATTTTGATTTTGATTTTGATTTTGATTTTGATTTTGATTTTGATTTTGATTTTGATTTTGATTTTGATTTTGATTTTGATTTTGATTTTGATTTTGATTTTGATTTTGATTTTGATTTTGATTTTGATTTTGATTTTGATTTTGATTTTGATTTTGATTTTGATTTTGATTTTGATTTTGATATTGATTTTGATTTTGATGTTGATTTTGATTTTGATTTTGATTTTGATATTGATTTTGATTTTGATTTGGATTTTGATTTTGATTTTGATTTTGATTTTGATTTTGATTTTGATTTTGATTTTGATTTTGATTTTGATTTTGATTTTGATTTTGATTTTGATTTTGATTTTGATTTTGATTTTGATTTTGATTTTGATTTTGATTTTGATTTTGATTTGGATTTTTATTTTGATATTGATTTTGATTTTGATTTTGATTTTGATTTTGATTTTGATTTTGATTTTGATTTTGATTTTGATTTTGATTTTGATTTTGATTTTGATTTTGATTTTGATTTTGATTTTGATTTTGATTTTGATTTTGATTTTGATTTTGATTTTGATTTTGATTTTGATTTTGATTTTGATTTTGATTTTGATTTTGATTTTGATTTTGATTTTGATTTTGATTTTGATTTTGATTTTGATTTTGATTTTGATTTTGATTTTGATTTTGATTTTGATTTTGATTTTGATTTTGATTTTGATTTTGATTTTCCATACTCATCAGTTACAATTCCATACAACATTTTTTCATTGTTGTTGCATTACTAATCGATTCCATGCAACAATATTTAATTTTTGTTGCATAAGCTGCTGTCTATACTACCTGACGCCGTCAAATTTTATGTTTTTATTTTTGTTGTAAGGATAAGTATAAATCCTTCATTTCTATTTTATAATATTTATTCTGGAACACCTTCTTACGAAGAAATAATTCAATGCTACTCCGTTGGATTACTGTTGCATTTTCGTTCGAAGAGCTGCTCTTTTTTCATTGTTTTTTTTTCATTTTTTGCCACGGTACCACTTGAGACACGAAATATTCCGTGAAATAAGGAAGGAAAACAAGCGCCGAAGAATTATTCTCCATCAAGACAATGCGAGCTCCCACAAATCAGCTCAAACAAAGGCGCTTTTCAGCACTCAAAACTTTGAATTAATTGACCATCCGCCGTACAGTCCTGATTTGGCAAACAATGAATTATTTTTGGTACCGCGCATCAAAGACAAACAGCGTAGAGAACGATTTTCAATTTGTTACTTTTGTCAAAAGAATACAAAAAAAGGAAAATTTACATAAGTATGAGAAGTCAAGAGTCTTTTCTAAAATATATCACAAAAAATAATAACGTTATGGACGTTATCTAGGATTATTTAACTATAACAATAAAAGCTTAAAAGTTCCCAGTTTATCAGAAAACACACTTAACTATTGCTAAGTTACACGCACTTAACTCAGTTAATGGCATAAATCGCTATTTTATCTGATTGTCTGATAAGCAAAAACCAACTAACTGCAAGCTACTTAAAAAAATTAACTCTTTAATCTATAAAATGAACAGAGCAAAGCACTACAAAAATTGCCAAATTATACCAGAAACACTACAAATGAAGTTAATACTCGAAAACAAAATCCCTAAAACAGACTCGAACCAACACACACACACACAAACACACTCAAGCAACAGAGAAATACAGAACAAAATATTGTGAAAATTGAAGAAATAGCTTTCTTCGCTCGCATAACAGATTCAGCCTAAGAGTGTAATTCTGTCAAAACTTTGCTAAAACTTGAGCAAAAATAGCAGCAATCCTTGGAGAACGAACCAAAGAAGAAGAAGAAATAGAAGTACAAGAAGAAGGAAAAGAAGACATAAAGGCAGCCAGCCACTAAGCAGCGAAATTAATTTAGGTTACTCAACGCAAATCAAAACAACAGCAACGAAGCAACAGCAACAGCAGCAGCAGAAACAGCAGCAACAGTAAAATATATAAAAACAATATTTAAGGATATTCAAGCACGAAGTGTTGAAGCAAATAGCGTGCTCAGAATAATATATAAGCTATATACAAAATGGTTGGGTGTGAAGATCAAAGAATAAAAAATTGCCAATAGTGTGCGATACAAGTAAGCGATTCGCACTTCCGTTTCCGTTTTGTGGTAGTACAGAGCAGAGCAACGTATTTAATGAAGTTAAAACTTGCTAACTTTCAAGGTGTACCAGCGCCAAGAAGCAGGAAGGCGTAGCAAGGGGGCGTGTTAAAACAAAAATACCGCCAAAACAACTGCTACATTTTGTGTAAAACTTATAAACGAACTTGACGCAAGAAAAAAGGGGGGCACACACAAAACCCAAAAACCTAAACTAAAACTTAAACTTAATCCTTGCGTTGGATGCGTTGAAAAACACTCAAACTTAATAGAGTTTATTTCGAAATTGTTATCCTTATACAGCGAAGGATGTAATCGAAACTCTAACGCTTTTGATGCGTAAAAGTTTTAAGTAAGCGTGTTTTAGCAACCAAAACCAGCAAAACCGCAGGCAGCATCCACGCCTACACACAACACACGAACACAGAGAGACAAACAGACACACACACTCTCACTCACACTTACTTACATATACACAGCAGTGCTAAAATGTGCCACTTAGTCAAACCGCGCGCTCTCTGGAGCTGAGCTGCCAGTTAGTTATTCCTATAGCTACATCACTTCTTCCTCTCCGCTACTGCTGCACTTCACCCGCTTCACTCTAGCAGCCTTCTTCGATATTTTGTTATATTTTACACCGCTCTAATAACTTTGCGCTATTGCACACTATTTCTTTCTCTATAGTTTCCACACTTTGTGGCAGCCCATTTCTGTTGCACTGGGAATGCGTGTCCTAAAAAACAACAGCAACAAAAGTTAGCAAGCGAGAAAAAAATATAAAAACAAAAGAATAAAATCCACAACTAAAATACAAACATTCAAGATTGTTACGAAAACTTTTCTCCACTCTCTGGTTGCTGTTGTAAGTTTTGTTACTTTGTAGTTCATTTTAGCATCGGTTCTTGTTGCCACACACTCGAAGCAGAGCGCGGCCGATTTTCGCCGGAAAATATGCAATAAAGTTATTTACTCTGTGGTTCCTAAGGAAATTTATAATGCCAGACTTCCTGGCATAATGCTGTTTAATCATCATTTTCATGGTGCTCAACATTATTGGCCAGAGTATTAGTCGGCGATCCAACTCACGGCTTAATGGTTTTATTATTCTTTTGGGATTCTTTGCGGCGAAAACTTTACATTGTTTTATGCATTACTTAAGCAATAAAAATACCAAAACTATCTGCGAAAATTATCTTATAACGTCATTTTTTCGATAAATCATATTCTGAGTATTTCAAGACCACATAAAAGCCTTAAATAAATTCTTACTCTATTCCTAACCACGTTTACACCAAGATTCGGCAGTAGTCTTCAAAGATTTTATATTTCATTAATAATCTTCATGTGTTTACTTTATAATCCAATAAAAAAATAAGGAGACATCTGGTCAATTGTTTATTTTATTCAAAAAACAAATCCATTACCTCTAGTTGGTATATTCGTGTGATAAGAAACTGATATTCGAAAAAAAATAAAAAGTGTCCTGTCCGAACTTATTGTCCAAATAAATTGTTGCTCCAAATCCTCTACTGCTTCAGATTTAAAATATTTATTTCTGCAGTAGTAGGCATAACGAAAATTTGACAAAGATAATGGAAGAGATAATGGATGTATCAACAAGAGGAATATGGTTGTAAAGGCGTGCTTTATAACAGTTGGTTGCAATTTAAGAGACATCTTAACAATTTATGTCGTTTTATTTAAAAAACTAATCTCATATTCTTTGTTGATAAACCCTATGGTTAGATATTTATTTCTGAATTGCTAAGTACCTTAGATCAGGGAGTTTGTAAACGTAAGAAATAACTGTCGTTATTTTTAACAACATTTTTATTCAAATAAAAAATAATTTTAAAACATATGACTACAGAAACTTACGCATTCAACTGAAAGTGTCAAAAAAAATTAAAATAAGTGTTTTGAGAACTCTCACAATTTTTTAATATTATTTTTGTATAATTTTTATAAACTAGAATTTTTTTTAAATTATAAAAAATAAAAGCGGTGAGAATTACGAACTTTTTAGATTAATATTTTAACCATACTGTTCAAAACGTTTAATGTTAAAAAATCTTTTAAAATTTTGTTATTCATAAACATGTTGTAGCTGCATTGTAGTTAAAATAGGAACACTTTCGATGTAAAGTGGGAAGAGTGGCAAGAATGGTTTGTGTATTAGATAAATTCAATGACCTTTTTATTTATTTATCACCACTTCATCAACATTTTGATATTTAAACATCAAAAGTTTTTCGAAGCTACCCTTTGCACTGAAAAAATTGTCATTTTATTTTCTTTTTTTTTAAATATTTTGATATGTTTGACAAATTTTTTTTGTTTTTATTTTCTTTTTTTTTTTGAATTTTTTTTTTTTTATATATTGAATTTTTTTTAACATATTTTCTAAATGTTTGAAATATTTTTAATTATTTTAATTATTTTTGACAATATATGTGTACAAATGAGAGGAAATAGTTTCAAAAATGTTTTATGAGGGGCTTATAGCACGTTTCAGCCATGGTACAATGAAAAGATGGTAGAAGCATTTCAGAGAGGCAGACTGTCGCAACTGTCAAAACGAAATGGACTGCCCATAAAAAATCTGAAAGCGATTATTTTTTTTTATTTTTTTATTTTCTTTTCATTTTTAAATTACTGTTGCAAGACAATTTTGGCTATGAGGAAGAGAGCTCAGTCCGAAATGCGTCTACCTCTGTTATTCTACAATGGTTTCAGTCATTTTTAAAAATCCTCTAATTTATAAACAAACATAAATTTTGAAATAATTTGATATATTTTGACAAAATTTGTGCTCAGATGAGAAAAAAAAATTTTTTTTGAAATGATTTATCGAGGCTTCATTTAAGGTTTCAACCATTTTTAAAATTCCCTTATTAATGAAGCATTTAAAAGAGATTTTTAACGCTATTGACCGATTGTGAATAATGCTTTTTTTTTAATCCAATAAAATTTTTTCGATTTTTTTTTTCTTATGAAGGCTTTTTATAAGAGGTTCATAATTTTGCATGTATACAGCCGAATATATCACAAAAAATAAAACAAATATCTAAGAATTTTTCAATAAATCAAATTTTAGTTCACTTAAGAGCAAATGAATAATTCATTTTTGAATCGAAAAAGGGACTTTTTGACTCAAAGGCAATATCTCGAGACAATTATAAGTTTTTGTTTTTAGTTTGTTTTTGTTCATGAATAAACTAGGAACTGAATCATCAATATTTTTTTTTTTTTGTTTTCTTTGTTTTTTTTTTTTGTCAAAATTGCGTGAAAATAGGTAAACTCAAATTCACATAAAAAATGTTAACGGAAAGTGTTTGCAGGAAAAGTATCCCAAAATTTTATTGTTCGACTAAATTTGTCCTTATTTTGACATTTCAACATTTAATTCGAGCACCGAACACATTCTTTTCGGATTATGAATCGCTTTGCACCGAAATCATTGCTATACCACCCGAGATGCTCGAAAAAGTGATGGAAAAGGCAGCAAAAAGGGCACATTTTGCTTTGGCCACTTGATTGATGTTTTGTTCAAAAATTAGTTCAAATAAATTGTAAAGAAAAAAATAAAAAATACCTTATATATGTAAATCCACTGTTTTTATTTTTTTTTTAAGTTATTCAATATTCACATACCGACATAAAAGATGACGTACCTTGTGCAGCTATCTTATAAAACTGATATTAAAGAAATAAAAAAAAAAAATAAAACTGAAATTATTAAAATTATAATTTCACTCATGTTTATTATTTCTATAAAATTTTACAAATTTAGATTATTACGTTACAATCTAACAAAAAATGTTTCTTCTATTTCAATTTAACCAAGAATAACCTGAAGAATTTATTTAATGAATGTTATTAAGCTAGTTCAAGGCTTCATTACAGCTACTTTGTATTGTTTATAATTAAAAATTTATAAATATGTTAAATGGGCTGTTAAGTTACAAAATTATAGAAATAAATTCAGATGCTGTTAAGCTTTTTCAATAAAGTCTGCTCTTTTACCGAAGGAATAAAGACTTGGTCTATCTTTTACGAGAGTTACTATTTGTGACCTAATAATGAAAAAACAAACATTTATAATCGAAATTGGTTTTTTTATTTTTTAATTTCAAAATATTCTCCATGAAGGTCAAAACACTTGCGTTTAATTGCGTTTAATTTTGGAACCACTTTTTCCACTCCGATTGCATTAACTCCAAAAGAAACAATACAACAACCGCTTCTTCGAGTGCCGAAAATCGTTGACGACGTAATTTTTTTTTTTATTTCCTGAAATAAAAAAAATTATTTGGTGCTAAATCAGGGCTGTACGATGGATGATCCGATTTTTCTTTTACGATTACGAATTACGAATTCGATTTTTTGAAGGGTCAAAAATGTCTTTGTTTAAGCAGCCAAAAAATCGAAGTCATAATTGAGCAGATGTGTAAGAGATCACATTGTCATGATGCAGAATAATTCGTCTCTTTATCGACTTTCCGAAATTTCTCCGATGACTTGTGGTAAGCAAATGGTCGTGTGCCATTCAGAATTTACCGTCCTACGTTGATCTTATGGCATTTTTTTAGATGGATTTACATGCATAGATTTTATCACACAGCCAATTTTAAAAAACAATAAAAAATATAAAAAAAATTTGCCTTCTCAAATACTATTTTTTGGTGATTTATGCATAAGAGCAAAAAATCATTGAATTAATGTTACTCATACGCCATGATGAACTTTAGGTAATAGTCGCTTCTTGATGAGTCTTACGCAATATATTCCAATTATACAACAAAAACAAAGAAAAAAATATTTTTATTAAACATTAAAAAATACTTTTTTTGATTTTGTTTTTTTTTTTTATAATTTATTTTCGTTACCTTATCATAAATAATATTAAATACATCATAAGATTATAATTATTTTTAATATTTAATATATATTAATATATAATATTTTTAATTTAATATATTGATATTTTTTTTTATGTTGACCTGCATGAATTGCACAACAATAGCCTAAAACAGCTCGGAAAATAGCACATCAATTAAACAATATATTCCAAATATTTTAAATTTCATCATTTTATTGCGCAAACATGAAAAAAAACATACAAAACTCCACTTTTAATAATCAACAATTAGCTTAATACACTCAATTAATTCATTCAACTTCCCCAACAGACCTGACTTTACATCAAAAACACAAAAATTCGCAAATAAAATAAATGCAATTCCAAAACTTGTGATGAATGAATGCAAATGCAAAACAAAAAACATTTTAAACGAATTAAATTGGCACAATATAAGCCCACCAGCTCATAATATGATTACGTACAAAGTTTTTGCTTGTTATTTAACGATTTTAGGATAAATTTTCAACAACAATAAAAAAAAAAAGAAACAAAACACAAAATGTAAAAAGTAATCAGCCGCAAACTATGCTAAAGTTTATGCACGAAATCTAATCAATACGAAGTATTTAATTGTAAACCAACTAATTTGCACAAAATTGTATTGCATACAATTTGCTGTACTGTGATGTTAAGCTAGGGCGGAGGTAGGTGAAGACTTAGTTGGTCGGGCAGCTTAGCTGTCAGGCAGGAAGTTCAATTTAGACACGATGCTTTGGTTGAACTTAAATATAGCCTCAACAATAGCAAGCACAGGTCATGATGAGCAGTAGCACCTTAGCTGAACAATCATATACATAGATGCACTTTAACATTCAAACATGCTAACGTACATATGTTCACAGCCAAACATATAGAGAAACATGCATAATTAGCAAAACATGCACAATTATAAACAGTGGCAGAGAAAACTTAATTAAGATCTCATTAAAACATTCTCGAATAATTTTCAAACACAAAATCATTATGCAAAGTTTCAAATGCTTAGCTTGAATTGGCTGATTAATTTTGCATAACTGAAGGCTGAATTTGGGATGTGGGCACAATTTTAACTGAGTTAATAAACGGTCAAAATAAGATAGTGAATGTATTGAAAAAATATTGAAACAAGATCATTAGTAAAGCAAATAGTAAAACATATCATTGTTTTCTGAAATTTGACTGTATGCCCTGCCCAGTTAAAAGTAAAGTTAAAAAATATTAAGGAAGTCAACTAAAACTGCTATAAGTTCAACTTCAAAGTGACTTTGGCATCTTTTGTAAAAAAAAATTTAAGATAAGGTATCAGATTTATAAAAATTGTTTATAAATAACTGTTTAAGGCGGTCTTCTCATTGAGCAACTTTTTTTTTTCGACTTTTGTTTTTTGCATTTATTTATAGCGTGGGTAGTTGTGAATATGCCCCTAAAAGGATTTTTAGAAATTCGAAATACTTTAGAAGATACAATACCTTTGTGAAGCAAGGTCTTCGTCAAAATGAGCTATTTCAAACTTTACTTCAAACTTTAAACGCGTTTATCTCGAACCCACGTTTTTCGAACTGGCGGCCATGATATCTCCAGTTCAACTGAACCGATTTTCATGAAACAAAGTGGAATCGACGCAGAATTGTCACCATTCTCGGGTGAACTTCGACCATAATTTTAAAAAATTTTTTACTATTTTTTTTTTACACTAAGCTGCAAAAAAAAAACCCGAAATTGAAATTTTTTTTTTTTGAATGGCCGCCATTTTGTCAAAAAAAATCACAAAATTAAGCTTGAGGTTCACCCAAAAATTACATCTATACTGATTATAACCCCGTTTTTTTTTTTCATTTCGGACGCTCCGGAGACCCGAAATCGTGGCCGCCGTGACGACCCCTTTTTTTTTCACCACCAACTTTGAAGTCTCATTACTTTTTGAACAGCCCACGTATCGAGGCAAAAAAAATTTTTTTATTTACTTTGAACCTTTTGTAATACAATAACTAAAAAAAGTTTGCAATTATTCTTTGCGTTTTCAAATAAGAATTTTTTTAAAAAGGGTCCAAAAAACGGGTTTTGAATGAGAAGACCGCCTTAAAGCTGTGTGATTAAGCCCATCGGCACTGATATTATACGTTTGTGTTATGGATGTGACAGTAAATGTTTTCCTTTTCAAATTATATAAAGTAAATTGCCCAGAAAAGACCTACGTAACGTATTTTTTATATAACTTTAGAGAGTTTGCGCTATTTTCTATTATTTTTTTATATATGGGTCAATTGCAAAAAAAAACGTACACAAAGAGGTTTTCATGTTTTGTTTTTAAAGTTTTTTTTAAATTTTCCCGTTAGAGTAGTCAAATTAAATGAAAATTAATGGAGAATTCGAAATTGTTTTTAGGCCTTGCAAAAAATCATTTTTTCTATGGTTTTTGTATGATTTTTGTACTGAACGTCACACAGCAGATATATTTGAAAAATCACTAAAAATTTGAAAAATGTTGTAAATGAAAGTTTACTGTGATGTATGTTAAGTTATTTAATCAGTTAAATTAGCTTTTGCAGAAATCGCCATTTCAGTTACAGAAATAATAATTTTTTAACAAAAATACCTACATATTTTACAATTTCAATGGGAAAAAATTAAAATTTTTCTCCAAAAAGACATCAACATAGAGGTTATTTTCAAAGTAGTCGACTTGCAGCAATAAATAATAAAAAACTGTTAATAATGCTAATAAGCAATTTCAGAAAAAAAACAACAGAGTGACGTTCAATACATTTTGTGACGTTCAATATATTTTGTTGCGCTTAACCAAATAATTTAAATCAAATTGGGAGTTTAAAAAAAACAGGTTTATTCTTTTACAAAAAAACAGTAAATATAAAGTATATAATTCAGCTATATGTGACCCGGTCTACGAAAAGGGACCTTCGGTGTGAAAATATAATTTTTCACTTTTTTGGCGATTCGGATAGACTAATGTGTGCTCTTTCTAATGGCGCAAAGCAGAAGTTTCCAACTCGTAAAGAAGTTTGTCAGGAATTTTCCAAAAAAAGAGCAGAAATGAGTGAAAATGAAAAAAAATTGGACATTGAATTAACTAAAAAAAAAGAACTCGTATTAATTGACTAAGAAATACAAATCTGTATTAATAGACTAAGAAATACAACTCTGTAAGAATAGAGGATAAGCTGAAATAAATGAAAAGACGCCATTCAGTGTGCGACAATAAACGTTTACAAACAGCTGTTTTCTCGAAAACTTGTTTTTACACCGAAGGTCCCTTTTCGTAGACCGGGTCACATATGTAAAATTTTCATCCAATTTTTTGTTTTCTTTATTTTTTTACAAAAATTAAAAAAGTCAATTGCAAGTTGGATTTGTATTGAAAATTTATTAAGACTTCACGTTTTACAATATAACTTCTGAACCCTTTAAAACCACATCTTCATTTTATATCATTGGAAAGCTATAACCTGACGTCGAAACGTAAAAAAATGGAAATTATAAAAAAGATAAAATTTATTGCATGTGTTGCTGGCATGGTTTTGAACTTAAATAAATTAAGAATGAGTCAACTTATTGCAATATTTTCAAATATTTTGTACTTTTCCTCTAAATAGATGAAATAACTTTTCCAATGATACTATATTACCGGTGTTAAGTTGATTGAGCCACGTTATCTCCAAATAGACCCTATTTTGGCCGCGAACAATTATTTTCAAAATTTAAAACTTCGAATTTGGTTTTTAAATCTATAAACCAATGCAAGAATATATTTTAGAGAAATCGGAGATCGTCAGTGCAACTGATCAATTCAATGTGAAATGGGCGATATCAGTTAGTAAAAACAAAAAGCAAAAACCAGGTCAAAGTCATACATTCATTTCTTCCCTTATCTAGCTTTATTTTTCCCCGATATCTTTATGCTCTTTCAGCAGGCGTTCACTTTGCTATTTTACTCTTTAATATATAAAAACGAAATACAAAATGAATACTTCAGTCGGTGGTGTGACATATCTTCAAAGTGACGTTCAATACATTTGCCACTTTTTAGTTTTTTTTTTCTTAGGAATTTTATTATGCAAATATACGAAAAGAAAGAAATGTATCCAAACCTATGAAACAATGATTTTAAACTTGGATTTTTTTTATTTACTATTTTTGCTTTAATAAAACTCCGCGTGACGTTCAATACATTTATACACGTACTTATCATGATCAACTGAGAAAACACAAAAAATATACTTATATATTATTTAAGCGTCTTAATTTTTAGAATTTTGTGAGAACTAATCTCTGCACTTTCTTAATATAACTTTCTTGTTATCTATACCACACCTAAATAAAAACTAACAAAACGTAAAAAAAAGTGACGTTCAATACACTGCATGGGGACTAAATGTAAATCGAAAGCCAAATTCGCGATGACAATGTTTTGAGAATGATAACAAAATAAAACATAAGAAATAAATGCTATCATTAGAAAACAGTTATTATTTGGTAAATTTTTGCATTGTTTTCAACTTGCATATATGTATATAACATTCTTCAAAACAAATATGCAAACAATTTTAGGATTGTGAAAAATAAATTTTGTCAATAAATATTCTTCAGTGATCACTTTCTTATGTTTTATTTGTTTTTTTATTTTTTGTTTTCGTTTTTACCTAAAAACAGAGTTAAAAGATCGGGACAAAAAAAGAGCATTTTTTATGCAATTGACCCATATACAAAATTTACAACAAGAGAAAAGATGTTGATATTTTCTTAAATTACATTTACTAGAATCAATTTATAAGAATTAATGCAAATCTATGTAAGTCACATGAAAATCGTTGTTGCTAAAAACTGTTTACGTTGTAAAAAACTGGAGCTTAAATATTTTCTCTAAAAATTAAGCAAAAATTTAATCAGTCACCCCAAATAAAACCCGGATATTGAGAACACAATAGGAAAAAAAGAATGTTGAGCACGATTTTTTCCATACATCACAATTTCTCAAAGATTAATCAAATTTCTATCTCACTCAATCTCACTACAAGAATGCATTAAAATAATCCGCTTTTCTACCGGTTGGCATTTTATCTGTAATAAAAGTTCTTTGCTTCCTTTCAACGCGCGCACTGTTACATATCATCACGTTTGTAGCAACAAATCTATCAATAAATCAATGTATATGTGTCGGTTTGTTTAAGTGTTTTGGGTAAGTTGAGTATGTATGCGTGTGTGTGTGTGTGTATATGTGTAAGCAGAAGCGCGCTTGTATGGGTTCAAAAGTTTACTTGTTTTTGTCGCCTGCGCTCATTCATCTTAGTCAGCAGAAGATTTAAGCGTTTCTTATACAACAGCAGCAGGCGACAGCATTGTTGCAAGGAAGTAAAGCTTCAACATGCTGCAGTTTGCTTGCTTGCTTGCTGGAATGCCACCTTTTTTTCACCTTGCGATGACAAATCACTTGCAGCTGGCTTAAACATAAATTTTCCCATAAAATCGTCATGCATCAATTTTATTACATGCAACCAAACGCTCGACGACAACGTCAGCTTGCCAGCGCATCGACAACAAGGTGTCTCCAACAACAACATTAATAAGTTCACTCCACTCAGCACAATGTTTAAACTCAATGCCTGACACCCTCAGATCAGCTCAGCGCGCCGAAGTCGTGCAGCATGATTTTTATAATAATGGATTTAAGTTATGTGCGTTTTTGTTGTTGTAGTTATTGCCAAAGAGATCAATTTTCGTCAAGCTTTGAATGCTATGCATGAGTGTGTATAAGTGTTTTATTGTTGTTACTGTTCTTGTTGATTTTATTATTGGAGTTTTTTTATTTTTCGCACCATTGTGGCAACAAACTGATTGCAGTTCCAGCTGTCCGTCCGTGCCTTTTTCAAATTTTTTTTTTTTTTTTTTATTGATTACAATCCTATCTCATATCCCTTCTGCACGATCGTTTTCGATTTTTCAGCCACGTTTTATAACTTTTTGATGCTTGTTTTTTCCACTCCACCAACAAGCAACTAACAAAGTTGCATCATTTTTTTAATCAAACATTCCATTTGTATGTCAAAAGGATGTAAGCGTAAAAATCCATTCAACAAAGTTGAGTTGAGTGTTGAGTGCCATTGCATTGAGTCTCTTGACTGCCAGCATCAATCGTGTCCTTTGACTACGCGTAACTCTGCATCAATTGCTAGCATTGTCAAGCACGCGATTGAACTTTTAACGATTATGGCTGCAGCTGCAAACGAACGCATGAGTATCAAGCGTCGTAGTTAACGCTTCATGAATCAAAGTTCAATTTGCTGTGCGCCGCAGCATACAGGATATGATTTATGACAAAGTTGTTGATAAGGATTTGTCTTTAATGCAATGCACTCCAATTTAAATTTAGCAGCTGTGCGAGCGCAAAAGCTATAAAGAACATATTGAATCTTTTGGGAATACGGTGCGTATGAGTAACATTAATTCTTATGACGATTACAGTTTATATGGAAACAAATTAATATAAAAGGATTATGGTAAAGAGAAAATATTCAGATCAAGTAAGATCATGTAAATGTCATGCAAAAAAAAAAAAAAAAAATAAAACGTAGGTGACCGCCATGCACAGTAGAAGTGAAACAAATAACCCGGAAAAGTCGAGTTATTTAATTCAATATTTATTTTATATTTCGTCATGTAGATCTTATCTTATAATATTTAATGGTTACATTTTCATTCTTCTTAAAGTAATTGATTCATTCAAATTTTAATGTAGAGTCTGAAGACTTAAAATTTCCACTTAATAGCTAGAAATATAGAGCATTTTTAATACGATTTTTGCAAATTGTTTTGACTTACCACGTGGATTAAGGTAACTCAACAACAGAGAGCCAAAGAGTTCACTAGAACTTTTGGTGATTAAAAAACCACAATATCTCAGTAGTTTTCTGAAGTCAATCGTGATCGCAGTTGAATAAGAATAAGATCTTGACAATCATTGTAAACTTTGTATAAAAAAATTTAATATATCTGTTAACGTTGAATGTCACGTTATACAAACAAAAAATCAATTCACACTTTCTTGTCGTATGTCTCATACTCAATACATTCTTTTTTGATATGCTATCTAATATAAGTTTTCCATTAAGGACTTGACAACTTTTTTTTTAAAGAATACACAAACCATTTGAGATATTTCAAAAACTCTATTATCGGCTTGAAGTACAGAAGGATATTCCATTTTGAGTAACGCAGACACCTGCCGTATAGGCCTTATTCCACGTTGCCGTATGGCAATGGGGTCGAGGTTCATGGAATTGCCTAGGAGATAAATCTTCAGGACGTCAGTGCCATGCTAATGAATATACGACGTCCGTCATACCTCTCCTAGGTGTCACTTCGATGACTCCAGACGCGACAAACGTCCTGTCATAGTAGTTTAAACACCGATCGCACACCATACTTAAGTGTATATTTAAATTAATAAATATACTGTATGAATAGCACCAATGCTGGAACGCAACAGTACCAATTATGGATGATTAGTTTTGTCATCATTCACATTTATTGGTGGAAATCGAGATCCATCTAACATCTCTGACAATGTGAGGGCATTGCCACCCGGTGGATTAAGCGCAACGCCACGCCGATCTCACAGACCTGTTCGCGACATTGAACTACCACAGCCAGCACGATATTCCCCGAAGGGCCAGCCCATAAGCAAATGGGCTCCCCGGGCAAAGGGCTTTACTTCGACACGCACTTATCACAACACCAACACATCCGCATTCATCACTCTTGACTGTGAAGGAAAATGCCACCACTACTTGGACGTGCTACAGAGTAGACCATATCGCATTTGATTGTATGTGACACAAGGTCACCACTATTTGCTCCATTTCAATTCTGGTACTCCAAGGCTACTAAGATGAACACTTAGTCACTTGGAGCACCCAATATGACACTTCTTGATTACCACCTTTTCAACCCGGTACTCCGAGGCTACTAAGATAAACTTTTAACACTCGGAGTATCCCAATTTGACACCTTTTGATTACCACTTTTTCAAACCGGTATTCCGAGGCTACTAAGATAAGCTTTTCACACTCTGAGTACCCAAATTTGACACCTCTAGATTACATAGTTTTAACCAGTCTTATAAAACTAACAAGACTTATAAGACTATCCAGAGACCAATGCGAAATGTATCAGTGCGGACTTGTGACAGTATGTCTGTAGAGAGTAACGACTATCCCCGTGCTAACAAATTTTTTAGGATCATTGTTATTCCCTCGTAGGCATACGCTACCGTTGATCTAGTCAAATGGTCCACCTACTTCCCAGATTAGGCGACCAACTCCACGATCTGGGTAGTCCTCTCTCATTTACACAGGATAGGGCGAACCCGTTGCCTGCGACCATCCTCCATTATCCTGGCTTTGGACAGGCTGCTAGTGAGAACAGGCTGAGTTGGCTTGAAGTACAATCAAAACATTTATGAATAGAACTCGACTTCATTCAAATGGCCACTGCGGGCACGTATGCAGCGGTCGATTCGTTGGACCCAATTTTCGATGATTCGGCCACAAATTTCGGCCGAAACGGCCGCTATTTCACGTTCAATGTTGGCTCTGAGCTCTTCCAACGTTGTCGGCTTCTTGGCATGGCCCATGACTTGACGTAGCCCCAAAGAAAATAGTCTAGAGGCTTTAAATCGTACGAACGAGGTAACCAATTGAGTGGCCCATTTCTTGAGATAACACGCTCATCAAACTTACAATTCAATAAATCGATTATAACGTGTGCTGTGTGGCTTGTGGCACTGTCCTGTTGGAACCACATATCGTCCAAGTCCATATCTTTCAATTCTGGCCAAAAATAATCGGTAATCATGGCGCAATAACGATGGCCATTCCCAGTAACGTTACGATCGTTATCGTCAACGAAAAAATATGGTCCAATGACGCCGCCGGCATGCAAACCGCACCAAACAGTTATTTTTTGTGGATGAAGTGGTGATTCATGAAGCACATGTGGATTTTCACCCGGCCAATAACGCATATTTTGCATATTGAAAAACTGCAAACCATTGAGCAAAAAATGAGCTTCGTCACTGAAGATGATTTTGCGATGAAACGCGCATCTTTTCCAAAGCCTAATCGGAGAACGTACGTCGCACAATGGTTCCAAATCGAAAAAAGACGGCCAAAACCTCAAGGAGTTGTCTAATCTGCATGAAAATTATGATTAGTAGGTTTTTGGGCTCGCTGATCACGAATCTGAAATCAAAAATTCGAAATTCAAAATGGCGGCTTAAATATGGCGGCCATTAACATGCTAATTTTTATAATAACTATATTATACAGCACAATTTTGCTGCCCCGAAAGTTTTTGGGATCGCTGATCACGATTCTGAAGTCAAAAATTTTAAATTCAAAATGGCGGCCGTGAACTTGCTACGTTTTACAATAAATATATCATACATTTCAAATTTGGTGCCCGCAAAGTTTTCGGGATCGCCGATCATGAATCTGAAGTCAAAAATTTGAAATTCAAAATGGCGGCTTAAAAATGGCGGCCGTGAACTTGCTAAATTTTACAATAAATATATTATGCATTTCAAATTTGGTGCCCGCAAAGTTTTCGGGATCGGTGATCATGAATTTGAAGTCAAAAATTCAAAATTCAAAATGGCGGCTTAAAAATGGCGGCCGTGGACATGCTAAGTTTTACAATAAATATATTATGCATTTCAAATTTGGTGCCCGCAAAGTTTTCGGGATCGCTGATCACGAATCTGAAGTCAAAATTTCGAAATTCAAAATGGCGGCTTAAAAATGGTGGCCGTGAACTTGCTAAGTTTTACAATAAATATATTATGCATTTCAAATTTGGTGCCCGCAAAGTTTTCGGGATCGCTGATCATGAATCTGAAGTCAAAAATTCAAAATTCAAAATGGTGGCTTAAAAATATCGGCTATGAACATGCTAATTTTTATAATAACTATATTATGCAGTACAATTATGCTGCCCCAAAAGTTTTCAGGGTCGCTGATCACGAATCTGATGTCAAAAATTTAAAACTCAAAATGGCGGCTTAAAAATTTAGCCATTGTTTATTCTGTTCTTATGGCTTAAAATATTACTATTTTTTTTTTTTTTTTTTTAACTTTATCTATGTTAAATAGATATCTGAATTAAAAAATATTTTAAAATTTCTTTCAAAATTAGGTTTCGAAGGTCTTTTTTCGATCTGGAGCCATTGTGCGTCGCTTCAAATGGTGCATTGGCTTCAATTCTTGAGTCAGCTTGATCTTGTATGGGTGTAAACCAAGATCCTTACGCAAAATTTGCCATAAAGTGGTCTGGGCGATGCCTAATTCTTGAGAACGCAGTGGAACACTTCGACCAACCAGTTGTCTTACTGGCACTAAGCTTGTTATTGTCTATCTACTAGGGGGGCGAGAATTACGACCGAATTGCAGTTAACGCTCTTATAGTTGCGATCACCGACTCCGAATTTCGGTGGTAAATTTTTATAATTTGCAGACGTTGTTTGTTCGTGTACTTTACCATGATAAAAATGTTGAGTTTACTTAATAAATTGACAGTGACGGTTCGATGATTAAAGGAAAGATGCGATCAGAAATTTAATTCAAAGTTGTCAAGTCCCTATTGGAAAACCCTGTATTTCAAGTTCAGTCATCAAGTTCAGGCAAATTTACTTGAGATTCGTTGTAGAAAAAGAAGTCCTTGAATACGTTATTTCTCTATTAAAACTTTTATTGCCTTTTTGTGAAAATGTATTCGTTTTTTATTAAAATTCATTTTGTTTTAAATTAAAATTTACTTCTTCATACGATATTTTATTGCTATTTTGGAAATTTTACTGATAAAGGGTGGTGAAATTTTAAGGGCCAAGGAATGTGAACCACACCTAAACGCCAAGTTTTTTTCTGCATTTCATTTGGCATTTCTCAATTTCAGACTAACTCAATTTAAACCAAGGAAAGATACACAATCGAGCAACGCGTTAAAGTTATTTATGAAAATGGGCTTTCAAATCAAAATGCATATCGTGCACTTCGTGATTTTTTCGATCAACTTAATCGACCAAATGTGCGTACAATCGGAAAAAATCGTGCAAAAATTTGAGCAAGCCAGGTCTGTAGGAGATATGAAAACACCAGTGCATGCTCGTACAGCTCGTACTGCAGAAAATATTGCTGCTGTTCGCGATAGTATGGCTGAAGAGCCGTCCACCTCAACTCGTCGTCGTGTGCAACAATTGCACCTCTCACGCTCGTCGTTGATGAACATTATGCATAAAGATTTGCACTTACACGCTTACAAGGTGCAATTGACTCAAGAACTAAGGCCTCTTGACCATTTCGAGCGTCGTCAATGGTCAGAATGGTGGCAAGAAATGGCAACAGTGGATGATCAATTTTCGCACATTTTCACCTCAGTGGATTTGTCAACAAGCAGAATTGCCGCATTTGGGCGAATGATAATCCAAGAGCGATTGTCTAAAAACCAATGCACCCGCAAAGAGTGACTGTTTGGTGCGGTTTATGGGCTGGCGGCATCATCGGGCCGTATTTTTTCCAAAATGAGTCCGGTCAGGCAGTTACTGTGAACGGTGTTCGCTATCGTGAGATAATAACGAACTTTTTATGGCCCGAATTGAAAGATATGGATGTGAACAATATGTGGTTTTAACAGGATGGTGCCACTTGCCACACAGCTAACGAAACAATGGCTCTTTTGCGTGACAAATTCAATGGCCGTGTTATCTCACGTGGTGGCGATGTCAATTGGCCGCCAAGATCATGTGATTCGACACCGTTGGACTTCTTTCTTTGAAGTTATTTGTAAGAAAAGGTGAACATCGATTAGCCAGCAACAATTCAAAAGCTAAAGGAGGAGATAATTCGGCACATTAACGGCACTCACTTATGCTTCAGCGTCATCGAAAATTTGGACCATCGGATGGAGGTGTGCCGCCGAGGCGGCTGCGGCCATTTGGCCAATATTTTATTCCATATATAATTTAACCATACCACTTTTATCATAATAAAAAGAAATGACAATAATTTCCTAAAGAATTTGTGTTTTATTCAAAATCAACATCGGCCCTTAAAATTTAACCGCCCTTTACTATTGGGGGAGTTACGTCAAACACATGGAGTTATGATCCTATATTGTTCACTGTGACGCTAATGTGTTATCTTTTATATTTTTTTAATGTACTTAAGCGAAAACAAGCACCCATAACATACAAAAGTATAATCATCACAACAAAGGGTAGCTGTTCGGTATCAAAATACTTGAAATGAAAATAAAATTGAAATTGTCTCATACCACTTTGAAAAAAAAAAACACTTTTGTATCAAAAACGAAGAGTTAACGAATTTAAAATAAGTTCAGAGGGGGTTTGAATAACTCCTTTAAGGTAGTTATAAAATATTTTATAAAAAAGTTTTCCATTAACACTGTTATCTTCCTCATTTATTTTCGCCTTTTATTTATAAGCGGTGTCTTATATTTTGACCCTTTTATTATCTGCTTCTTTATAACTTTTTCCATCGGTGCGCAGTTTTATCAACACTAATTGAGCTACTCTTTTTAGTCTCCTTTATCAGAAGCGTCTTATTTTCTGTACTCGTTGCAGTTTTTAGTTTTTTAATAAAGTTAAAAGCCAAATATTTTAAAGACAAAACAAAGCAGTAAAACGAAAAAAAAGAAAAATAAAACAAAAAAAAAACAAAACAAGTGGACAAAAAATTGCCCACAAAGCACTGGACGAATATTTCAAAGCCAAAGTGTTGCCAAATATTTGTGCATTTAGAACAGAGACCCGGGCGTCATCTTATTCACTCACTCGCAGGCTATGAAGCTGGCTTTGTATTTTTTTATTTTATTTTTTTTTATTATTTTTTTTTTTTTTTTTTCGTTTGTCTCGTTCGTTCAACGTGTGCTCTTGGTGTGGCTGTCCAGTTGCAGTGCCTCTTCAACTGTCGTTTGCATTGCAAAGTAAGTCCAAGCGGAAGGAATGCTTACATTTTCCTGGCAGGAAATGCATTTTTATTTTTGGCTAAAAGCAAATATCATGCCAGCAATTTTTATGTTTGTTTTTGCTAGTTTTTTTCCTCTCATCTTTGTTGTTTCTTTTTCTTCGTAACTTACGGCTATTTGCTGCATTTGTGTTTTTCTTTTTTTATTTTGCTTTTTTGTTTGTTGTTGTTTTTGTTAAATGCTAACCATATGTTTGTGTGTGTGCATGTGTCTCGGTCGGTTGGCATGTGTTTGCATGTGGACAGCAGAGGAATTTTTAAGTGAACACTTGCAAAGATTACTTCGTTCGCCGTGACACCAAAACAAAGTTCGATAGATGGACCAGCAGCCAGGCTATTGTGAGCGGGCGTAAGGAGTTTGAGAATCTGAGGAAAGTGTTGCCATCAGCAGAAAAAGTGTTTGATAATATTTTTCACTTCGTACCAAAAGCATAAAAAACACAAACTCTTAAAATTTAAGCAAAAAAAAAAAAAACCAAAAATAGCTGACTATGTGTTTCTGTAAGTGCCAACTTGGGTTGCCAACTTATGTGAGAGTGTGTTGTTGGAATGACGACTGATGAGAAAAAGGGACAAGCAAATCTAATTTACAATTTCTGGCGGAATTTCCGCTCGAAACGCCATTGACTTGATTTGATGTAATTTATTGAAAATTTATTCAAATTAATGAATATTCGTTGTTCGAATTATTTTGTTGTTTTTTTTTTCACTTTTTTTTTTGTATATTTGGGTCACGTGTGCGTTACGTGACTAACGTAAAGGAAAACTGCTCTAAATAAAGCTATAAAAGTGTGGCAACACTAAAGAAGGATATTGAGGTGATGCTAAAGAGTTTCAAAATTTAAGAATAGCGAGGATAGGTTTAAGGCTAGGCTAGGCAGGGAACTTAAGACATGAGGCAATAATTTATAGAAATTCGTTTTAGTGAAATATATAGAGGATAAACTAAACATAATATTTAAGTTTAATCAAAACTTTCAATTGAAATTTAAATTTTATTTTTAAAATTTAGCAATTTTTTTTGTTAGATAATATTTTTTACATTCGATTGAAAAAATATATAATAGATAAAAAAATAATAAAGTGCAAAATTCTTATAAAACATAAAATTTATGATATACTAGCAAATACCAGCTGCTTCGCCGGCTATAAAAATATTTATCTTTAATTAATCTATAATCTAGCTTCTTGAGAACGAGAACATTCCGTTCATCGCCGTTCGGAGTCTGCGTTAATCATGTTGGTCTGGTTCTTGGTCAATTGTGTACAAACTTAATAACACAACACAATTGATCATAAGAAGCTAGGTCGAAGTCCTTTCAAGGGCTGAAATGGCCAGTTATTTATTTATTTTTTTTATTTATACATAGATATTCCTTTTGGGAATTACTAAATAAAAGTTCAAGTATTTTTGTTTTGCGATTTGAACTCCTCTTGACTGCTGTAGAGGACGTTTTGCAAAAAATCTATTTTACACTGTAAGAAACTTTGTGGACCTATTTAACAAATTTTCGTAATATGCAAAATGGATTCAATTTTTAAGACTAACTAAATTCAAAACCAGTCAATAAGCCTTTAAAATACATATTTCATTATATTTTTATGCTCTTATATGAATAATTCTGAAAAATCGAAAACTCGTTTTTTTTGGGAGAAAAAAACCCTTACATAAAGACAGAAAGGGTAGTTTTTTTAAGTTTTAGAGTTTTATTGTCAAGTTATACCCCCACGTTTAAAAAACGTGAATGGGGGTATATTAATTTTATCACTCCGTTTGTAACGCCCATAAGGAGGCGTGGTAGGAATGGAAAAATATATATATTCTTGATCAGCATCACCACCCGAGTTGATTTAGCCATGTCCGCCTGTCCGTCTATCTGTGATCACGATTACAGCTATCGTGATGTAAGTAATGTTCAATCTATCTTCACAAAATTCTATATTTAAGCTTTTATCTAAAAAACTAAGGTCAAATTCGAAAATGAGCCAAATCCGATGAAAACCACGCCTACCTCCCATACAAAGTGACTTTATCAATAAACAAAAGCGAATATTTTCTGTTAAAACTATAACGAACATTTTTTTACAAATAAACACTTTATTGATTGCTTAAGGCTTTCAATATACTTTGGTTCGGGCGTGGGGGTATTTTAACTTCGGCCCAGTCGAAGATAATTTCTTATTAGTTTTTCTTATAAATAATCAAAAATTTGTTTGGTTCATTTAAATTCGGTCATGTAGATTCGGATAAAAATGTCCTACCAGTTTGAAAATGGTAATTTCGAGAAAAAAGCGTACAAAGTTGTTTTACCACAATCTATTCATGCGCGGATATCGTAACAAATATAATTATAGCTTTTTTCTAGTGGGATTCACCTTCTAAAATTTGAGGAGGTAATTTTTTTAATGTAAAGGGAATCGAAATATGTAAAAAAACATGGTTTTTTGAAAATTATTTATGAGTCCTCTTAAGACAATGCGAGGTCGTACACACCAGCTCAAACAAAGGTGTTTTTGAGTACTCAAAACATCGAATGAATCAACCGCCGTACAGTACTAATTTGGCGCTCAATGACTTTTGCGAACAATGCAGGACAAACTGTTCGATGCCAGAAGAAGCGTTATAAGCGTACAAATGTTATGATTTGTTGGTCTAGGAAAAATTTAGCGGAATGGGATAAATATCGTGACAAAATGGTTCGAACACATGCAAAAACTAATTATAAAAAATAATATTTCGAAAAACAAAGCAAAAAATTCTAAATTTATATTTACTCCCGAAATATAAGTAGCAACCCTCGTACAGTCTAATATCACCTATTTCTCTGGTCATCCGCTAGAAATAACTTAGCTTAAAATAAGCTTCTCTCAATTTAATTCGTTTCTTTTTACGGCATTTTGTAAAGCAACCTCTTGGGTTAATTAAAATATATGGCAACGCTGTTGTTAACCTTTTTATTCCATTTCAATATTTACCAGTGTCAATTTCAATTCTGTTGAATCAGCGTTCAACTGTTTTATTTTTTTATTTACGTTGTCATTTTATTCGAAGAAATTTCGATGATATTCTGTCAATAAATTGGCCACCAATCTGCCCAAATTACCCACGCTCACTCCTACTATGACTGTTTCTCAACTCACCCACTGGTAAAAATTCATCGTTCATGATATTGTAATGCTGAACTGTAAGGCAATAGTTTATTCTTCTCGGTCTTGCATAATTAATTCATTATTAACGAAGCAGTTGCATGTTGAAATAACCTATTTTCTTTCAATAAGTGAAGTGAATTAAATTCAAATTTTATTTTTTGACATTTTTGAGAAAGTGAATTTCAGGTAAGAATTTAAGACTAAAAAATATAAAACATCTATATTAAAAAGCGTCATTAAAAAGCAAAAGAAATTAGAGCAATTATTATAGAAATTATTGGAAAAATAAATTGCAGCGTCACGTAAGCGCCCCAAAAATTTTTCGGGGATCAAAATCATTTTTTTTTTTTAAATATTTTTCGAATGTATAGCATCTTAAAAATATACTCAGAAAGTTTTAAAGGCCCAACCAAGTTATGCGTTAGCGAACAAAAGTATCAAAAAGAGATGTAAACGAAAATTTTTCTTAAGTCCAAACAAAACTCGAAAAACAATTCTCAATTTTCAATAAAAATCACAGTATGCATAAAAAACAAGAAATTAAAATTAATCAATTCCAATAAATTGACACTCAAAAAATATTTTGGTTTTTTGCTTACAAGGGCTGCCAACATTTTTGATAAAACATTGTGTTATGAATGAATATATGTTTGTAAAGCTTAAAAAAAGCTTAATTTTGCAGTGAAAACTCAGAAGGTTGCTAAGTTCGTCTTAACTATAAATTCAAAAAAAATATATAAATTATTTTATTTATATTTCGGTGAAAGATATAATGAAAAGAAAATTTAAATTATGTTTAATACAGGCTGCAACCCTATTCTGCTTAGCAAACTATGGAGTCAAGCGCTCTCTCTCAAGTTCAGCAAAGTAAACGAAAATTGAGAAACTGAAAGAAAGGAAAGCTTACGCAAGACTTGAGTGACTCCATACAATGTCGCCCAAGTTCGTACTTTTGCTCTCTTGCTTTTGATTGCTTACGCATAACTTGGATAAGCCTTTAAGGAATGGTGGACAATAGTATCTACGTTGAAAAAAACAATTTATACATCGGAGTGTCTTTCCGGAAAGCGAAACTTTAAAGGCATTTTTTTTTTCCAAAAATGGTGATCAACATTTCTCGAAAATTATGCTAAGGATCGATACCAAATTATACACACTTGTTTAGCAACTAAAATTTTTACTAACAACGTTCGATTTTTATTTTAGAGAAATATTTTTTCTTATAAGGTTTGTTTCATATTTATAAAACCACCCCATATTTGTTGATATTTCCTAAAGGACTGGCTGTAGGGTGTTATAATTTTTTACTCAAATTAACTCTTAATTGAGAGAGAACTAACATATTCCCTTCAACTCGACTTCATATTTTACTAAAGGTACACTGCAAAAAAATGTTTTAAAATTGACGACAATTGTTATTAATTTGACGATATTTGTGTTTAAAAAATAGCTTGCAACAAATTTCGTCAAAGTAAGAGCAAATGTATTTAAAAATTTTGAAAAACATATGAAAAAAAAGTCAAATTAACAACACATTTTGTGAAAACATTGTGTTTAATTTCAAGCTAACTTTTTTTTCAGTGTACTTTTGAAAGTAAAATAACAATATTCGCTCTGTTTCACAAGTATAAATCCACTTTGAAGAAACCGAAATAAAACCATTTTTATTTTCTTTAATATATTATTTTTTTTTATTAGGATTCAGTGTAATTGGCCTCCCTTTTTTAAAATAAAATTGAATATTCTGGTATTCATATTATCTATTAAATTTTTTCAGCAAGTTTTCATCAATTCCACTCCATTCTCTGACAATAGAATTTTTCAAGGTTTAAACCAACTCGTACTGCCTGTTTTCTTTGTAAGCCCGACGGACCAGAATACTCCAAAGGATTTTGATAGGGTTCAAGTCGGTTGAGCAAGCTGGCCAATTTAATTTAAAATTTTCGCTCTGAACACCATTCTTTTGTCTCTCGACTTACGTGGAAATTTAAAATTTTCGCTCTGAACACCATTCTTTTGTCTCTCGACTTACGTGGATTGATGCATTGTCTTGTTGGAAAATGAAGCTTTTTTTATGATTTTTGCTTTGAAAGGGCATTAAAGTGATCTGGAGTACATCAGTGTACGCTTTACTATTCATTTTGCTGGAAGTGAACTGTACTTCCAAGCATCCAGATGAGCAAAATACCCCCCTAAGCATAACGCTGCCACCGCCAAGGATCCTCTTAGAAAAAGAGATGGGTTCCTTGCGTAAATCGCACCAATAACCTTGGAACCCATCTGGACCATTCAAATTCCATTTATTTTCACGGAAAAAATTACCTGAAAATATTGTTTCGTATAAAAAAGCCAAATTTTTACAAAACAATTTTCACTCACATTTTTCCGATTCGTTGCCATACGTTTTTGAGCAAAAAGTAGCCTTTCATCCTTATGGCGTTTCGTCAAACGTGGAGCAGATCTTAGTTTTGAAAATTTTAAGTTGGGGCTGGTGTGCCAGATGCGCCAGACCATTGATTTGGAAACGGTAACCCCATCAACGTTAACCAAGTCATGCAAGCTTTTTTGTGAATTTTGTGCAAAAAATGGTTGACTACTTGATTATTAATATCTTTTTTTTTCCACAACGCTTGTTTGTGCCATATCCTCCGGATTATTTCAAATATTTAAAACAACGTTATGACTGCGATTAATTTTGCGCGCAATTTCTCTTAATCCAAAGTTTTCTTCCGAAAAGGCTAAAATTTTTCTTTTTCCTACATCGGAAAGACTGAGACGTTGCATTTTAAGAAAAATATACTTTCTTTTTCACTGATTAATTTAAAAACAGATCCTCCTACTCTGAAGCCCACGCGTTATATGACATATGCTTGGGTAGTTCATGAACGAACTAGTTCAATTGAACGATTCCCACTCATGAATTTTGTGAACTAGTTCAGTGTTTCTCGTTCTTTTAGTTCATTTTAGTTTAATTGCTATTGCAGCGAGTAGGAAAGAAACTAACGAGAGCAAAAATAACTAAATTTACTAAGCTTTGGTTTGAGCCCTTGGTTTGAGACACTTTTTATGTCTATCACATATTCATTCCAAGTTAGTTTCATTTATATACCTGGACATGAACGAGTAAACGAAACGAACTAAAAGACCAATCTAACTAAAAGACCTAACGAACTAAAAGAACGAACGAACTAAAAGAACTAAATGAACAAACTAGTTCATTACATACGATTGAACTAAAAAGAGCGATCTTTGTGGCGAACTAAAATGCCCAAGCCTAATATGACAACCTTTAGAGTGGTTTTATACTTATGAAACAGATCGAATATTGTTTTTTTGCTCTCAAAAGTACAGTTAGTGAAATATGAAGTCGAGTTGAAGGGAAAAGTTCTCTCTCAATTAAGTGTTAATTTTAGTAAAACATTATAATACCCTACAGTCCTTTAATAATATCAATAAATCTTGGGTGATTTTTTAAATATGAAACAAATCTTATCATAAGAAGGATAAGCCCAAAATCGGTATTTCAACTATCATCTTGGTCAAAATCAAAACATTTTTCTAAAATCTTCAACTAAAAAAGTGTAAGCTGAGCCTAAATTTGTTTTTTTTATCAGTGACTGCATAGATGCTCACTAAACTAATATTGCTATAATAACTATATTAACCAGTATATGTTATATAAATATTTAGAAAATATTAAAATTTGTGTAAAGTAAATAAAATACCTTAAATAAACATTTAAAAAACTTAAATGAGACCTTAAGTTCGTTTTTGGATTTGGAGTCATACCTTTTGTTTTTATCATATTCATCGAAATAGAGAAACATTTCTATTTCTTGTGCGTCGTTAATAGCAAACCTACTCCGATTTCTACTTACTATGTAAGGTACATGTATATAAATATGTATACAGATGTTGGAGGCTTCGCAGTAACATTGTGGTTTAGAAATTGTTTCGAAACTTCATTCCAGTTGTTTCCAATTTACTTCCAGCATTCGTTTCCATTTGCAATGACTTTAGAGGCATGCTTCCATTTACCACTGGGTCACTCTCACTCAACTCAAACACTCGCTCTCACAGTTGCTGCACTGTAATTGTTTTTCACTGTTGTTTACTCAAATTAATTGCATATTCAATGAGCTACATAATGAATTGCGAAATAGTGTGAAAATTTGTCTCCTTTCTCTCTCTTTCTCCCCCATTCGATGATTCTCGTTTTCATTTTGGGCCATATTGATCAAGGCATTGATTTATTTTTATTGTATTTCCAATCAAATATTAAAATGGCCAATAAGCAGAGCTATACCGGAAAATTGCAAAAAATAAAGATATCGCTTTCATTTTTTATTAACGTTAAATATTTGCGAGTAAAAACGACGTCATGCTGTAAAAATGGTTGCTTCCTTAAAGTGTCCGAAAATCGTTAAAATAATAAAAAAAAAGAAAAAAAAAATACCAGAGCACATAGAACACAACAAAAGACGGAAATCACAACGAACAATATAGGAAAGCATCAGGATCATAAAAAATATGGCGATGAAAACAACAAAAAATAAAAAAACATTGCTACATAAAAGCTCCTTGTGGAGAAGTGTGTATTAGAAGAACATTCGAAGAAGGCTACATAAATTCACTCTAATATCTAGAAGAGCATTTAGGAAATTTTGCTATAAAAAAAAAGAGTAATAAAAATATTTGCTTCTTTTACTACTTCATTTGAAGACTTGAATTTTATGCGTTATCTGTCAGTGCGCGCTGTTGGTGAGTTGAGCAAAAATAAAAAATGGCCAAAAGTGCATAAGCTCCGCTTATGAACTAAAAAATGCAAAATTTTTAAAATATTTTCTTATACAAAAAAAAACCAATAATGAATTTTTTTCTATATTTAGAGATATTAACCAAAAAAAAAACAAAAAAAAAAGAAACCCAACAAATTCATATTCAAAGTTTTCAATTCAAAGACAGCAAAGTTTTCATACTTTTAATTTTAAAGAATAATCAATAGTAGTTTTGACCGTATAAAAAACAACTAAACTATTAAGATTAAATTTCACATGTTGACTGAAAAAACCCAAATTGAGCTATGAAAAAGTCATAAAAAACTTAAAATAGAATAAATATACAAGAATTTACTTGAGCGAATCAAAAGCTCAAAAGCGCATAAAAATCAATAAAATTATAAAATTCAACTAAAGTCGAAGAAGATATAAAAATACGACTCGACGAAATTCAAGTGATTGGAAATGATAAAAAATTATTGCTTTTAAAAATCAATAGAGCTAGAGAATGCATAAAAATAATGAGAGCAAAACAAAAAAAAACTAGAGGACGTATAGGATTAACACAAAAAAAGAAAGATCGACTAAAAATTCGTCATAAAATAACCATGAATCAAACTATGATTAACAAAATGTCACTGAGAAGCGTAAAAATTCGAAAAGTAAGCAAAAGAGATAAAAAAATCGTCGATTATTTGAAATCATAAAAAAAAGGTTTCATAAAATTTATAGAATTTCATAAAAGCGAAAATTCCATATAAAAAACCATAAAATTCCTAAAAGAGAAGAGAAGGGAAGGGAGAAACATTTTCAGGCCAAGAGAAAAGAGTGGCAGATAAGCTTGAGTGCGAGAAAATGGCGATGCATGGTGAAAGGAATGAGATCCGAAAAATTTTCCGAAAAAATAAAACGTCTGGCCAATGGTTTCAAGACCGCGGCTTCTTCCTGCAAGGATCAAAACGAAAATCTAGTGACAAATATCCAGAGTACACTCATGATGTAGAAGAAACTTTTCTCTAGGCTTCTGAATCCCGACGATGACAACAATCCCGAAAATAGAGATGATATTCCGCAAACCCCAATCGAGGACTATAGTCAAATTATCGGAGCCGAAGTCGGAGTTGGATGTGTAAAATCAATTGAAAGTTCCGACCTTTTGGAACTAAATTCGAAGCTCCGTTACATCCCCACTAAAGCTATAACATGGCATAAAAACACCAATGCCCCAGGAGCCGATTGCCTCCCTGCTGAGCTCTTCAAGAATGGAAACGAAGCTCTTTTTGAATGCATTCATGAGCTTCTATACAGAATATGGTTGGAAGAATGCATTCCAAATGATTGGATCCCATCAGTGTGCTCTGGCTAATCCACAAGAAAGGCGATCCCACAATTTGCACTAACTACCGTGGGATAAGCCTTTTTAATATCGTATATAAGGTCCTGTCGAGCGTATGATGTGAAAAACTGAAGCCTATCGTAGATAAGTTGATTGGACCTTATCAGCGTGACTTCAGACCTGGCAAATCCACTATCAATCACATAGTTTGTGCTATAACAAATCTTGAAGAAGACTCTACAAAAACTAATCGGCACGCATCATCTTTTTGTCGATTATAAAGCCGCCTCCACCATGTGTGCATTTGGTATTCCTGCAAAACTCATCCATCTCTTTGAAGAATTACACTGAGCAACACCAGCAGCACAGTTAAAATTGGGAAGGGTTTCACCCCTTCATTCGATACTAAACGAGGTTTCAGGCAAGGTGATTCTCTATCGTGCGACTTTTTCAATCTAATGACGAAATAGATCATCCAAGCTGCTGATCTGAGACGTAGGGGAACGATATTCTTCAAGAGTATTACGCTGTTAGCGTATTTGTGATGACATCGATATCATTGACCTTAAGGGGGGTAAGGTTTGTTTCATCTAAAAAGGACCTTTTTTCATGAATTTTTTTAGAAAAAACTATAACAGTAGGTTTATTTTAATTATTATTAAATAAAAGTCAAACATTTTAAGAATATTTAAAAAATTTTTTGTTAAACAATAGAGAGTAATAACGGATTTATTGAAGATCTCCGCAGGTGCCTCAAAAAAAAGTCTTTTTGCGGTGACCAGCCTATAGCATCACTGGATCATCTGAAACCAAAAAATCAAAATGCTTTCTTTAGTTTATTACTTTATCTCTCCAGTGACGTCAAGCTTTTTTTAATTTTTAAATTTTTAAATTTTTGGCACCGTTACACTATTACACTTTAAGGTATGCCTAAAAGTATGATACGATCTAGGTTAACCTTGATACAGGGTTGCATCGGAGTAGATAAGAACTTAAGCGTTCTTCTGTCAAAATAAATTCCGGGTAACTTTCTTGGCATAATTGGAAGTGTAAGTAGAACCTAAGTAGCTTGAGTGGATCACAGTGAAAAGTCATACAAGACTACTGATGAGTTAGTGTAGCGACCAACGAAACAGTCTGTATAGTCAAGCTGTATGATTTGCTCTATACAGAGCCGTTGTTGTTCTTGTTGGTTGTTGCCTTCTTTGTCTTCATGTTGTCTTGTTGTCAACATGCTTGGCCTAAAGATCAAATTTGTTTTCAATTTAAAGAATACAAACATTTCTTTTCAGAATTTTTGAAGCGGTTTTTGACGTTATTTGATTTTTTTTTTTAAATGCCAAAAAATTGACGGTGTGCAGGATGTCATCAGTCTGGAACATCTGACGAAAATATAAAAAAAAAAAATTAATCCTTATTTAAGTGGCTATTGCCTGAACTAGGATAATTTTTTACCGCCGAAAAAAACAACATGGCAGCCATTTGAAAAAAAATGTAAATTTTCGAGGTTACAAAAAAGGATCGCCTGAACTAGGATAATTTTTTTCCGCCGAAAATGAAATTGAAATGATATTCAAATGAAATGAAATGAAATTTTTTCAGCCACTTAAACAAGGATTAATTTGGTTTTTTTTTCAGATGTTCCAGAGTTCTGAAAAAAATCACATTTTTTCGCATTTCGGCTCAAATTTCGGTACCAAGGACGATAGACCGGAACTTGAGCATAGTTTCATTCGATTGTCCGTATAAAACTTCAATTTTGAGCAAAAATCCAGGATGAGAACTTTGCATCTTCTACGCCTTTTGTCGTTTTGTCAAAAAAAAACAAAATTGCTAGCAACTCATTTCATGCAACTTAGTCATAGGAAGGGTGATTTTTACGATCAAAAGGCTAATTGAAATTTTTTTTCTGACAGTATCAAGGTGTAATTTGTCCATTTTCAAGAAAAAAATTTCATGACCTGACTTTTTCACTTCAAGGCCATTTTACGGTATGAAGAAGAGATGGGTTGTTATTTTACAATTTGTTATTTTGCAACTGTTATTTTGTCTATAACAGTTGCGACTGTTATGTGTGTATAAAAATAGCAGGGTCGCTTTTGACTTTTGATGTACAATCAAGCGAAAATAAGCAACAGCGAATATTAACAGTAAAACAAATTAACAGTAACAGTAAAAAAACCAGCAGCAAAAATAACAGTAAAAAATAACAGCAGCAAAAATAACAGCCAACAGAAAAATAACAGAGTCCAACAATTATTTCTGTTAGCAGTTAGATACAGTTAGATAAAAAGCAACTATTTTTTTTGTTTTTTTTATTTTATTTTGAAACAATTTTCTACCACTTTTTTAATAGATAATAAAGCAATTCATAAACAGAAAATAAATAAAAATAATATTTTATTAAAATTATTTATAAATAAATAAAAATAATAAATAAATAACTGGCCATTTCAGCCCTTGAAAGGACTTTGACCTAGCTTCTTATGATCAATTGTGTTGTGCGTGTTATTAAGTATGTACACAATTGACCGAGAAATGGACCTACATGCTTAACGCCGACTCCGAACGGCGATGAACGGAATGTTCTTATTCTCAAGAAGCTTTACATGGCATTTTGATTACTCTCTGAGGTTTGCCATTGTCTGCAGAGAGGTGGCGGCCGTACAGAAAAATTATTTTAATTCAAATAATTTTCTGTCTGGCTGGGGTTCGAACCTGGGTCTCCAAGGTTCTTTGACATAGCGGCCACGCACTTTAACCAACTACGCCACGGACGACCAAAATTATTTATAAAGCAAATAAAAATTAACGCAAAAGAAATAGCATTTTAAAAATACTTTAATATAAAGAAAATCAAAATAGTTATAAAAAGACTAGAAAACAACAGTTTAGCTGCTCAGTGCAATAGTGGCCCAAGTCACAAAAATTGATATCTTTTTGGTTTATTTTACTATATAATATAATATATGATTACATTTATGTAGCAGTAATGTAACAGTTATGTAACTCTGTAAAATTTCGAAAATTTTGTTGATTGAACCACTATTGCACTGGCCAGCTCAACTGAGATACAAAAAGCATGTTTATAAGTTATGTTTCTTATATCTGATCATTTTGATTTATGAACAGAATCTGTGTTACTTTAGATCCTGAGAAACGATTCCGACGGTCGGAAATAAGTTGTCCGCTTTTGGAAAATAGCCTTTCGCATGGTATGGACATTGCCACGGTTCCGAAATGTAAACATTTCATTTGACTGAAATTCGGAAAATTATATTATTCGTTTTCCACCATTCTAAGGGATTTTGGAAACAATTTAATGGAGGTTCGTCTAAATATCGTTGAATTTCTAATATGGCTCTCGATCTATTATTTTCTGATGGGCAAAAAATTGCAGTCTTTTAATCAAATTTTTCCCATATTGAAGCTTTCTGATTATTCTGTGCATAGGACAACTCGGAAGATACCACTATTTTTGTTCTTACTTTCAATTACTGTCATCAACGCATTTATTACTAATGGTCTTGCTGTTTCAGCATATGTGTCAAGAGAAAATCCAATATGCTTAAATCCGGGATCTAAAAACGAACTTAATAAAAGTGTTGTACTAGATTCCAAATTTCTAAATCTGGAATTAATTCCATTCAATATACTTTCAATAACTTTTTTGGATAAATCGGAAAACTGATTATTTTTATTAGTTGATTGTACAAGTCACGTAAACTGATTTATGGGTTGAGTAGAGATAATTGTTGCTGGTGTTGATGCTCCTAAATTCTGGACAACAGTTTCATCGACCAATGCTATTGAAGGATGCTTTCTTTGCATATGTTGTTTCAAGTTGCTTATTGATGATTTCTATTAAAAGTTTTGCTTGCAAAATTTACAAAAAGTATTAGTTTCACTTTCGGGTGTGAAAAAATTCCAAATTATGGACTTTTTGCCTATTAAATATTTATCCATGATTTACATACTTCAAAATCGTTTTTTTTTTCAGCAATAAAACACCTGCGTTAAGTTAGTTAAATAAAAGAAAGCACCCACGGTTGCATAATAGTGTCGGACCTGGTTGCGTAGTGATGTGCCAAAGTGTCCAAATTTCATACAGGGAGCAAAATAGCAGAAACCTGTTATTTTAAGCTGTTATTTTTCTGTAACAGTTTCAGCCGACTCTGTTATATGAAAATAACAGTTTTGCCAAACACTAGTATGAAGGACTATTGATAGCAATTTGTTGATGATGAGACTAATTTGTATTTTAAATTCCATTCTTTTGTAAAAAATTTGTTAAACAACTATTTTTCCAATGTGGTGAATTCAGCATTCAAAAGTTTTGCGGCGAATTGAGCAAAAAGTTGGGATGAAGATTTTGGGCTTTGTTCACAGACGTTATCTTTTACCGGTTTCCTGTAAAAAATTTTAAATGTTCACGCGAATGACAAAAGCGACAAGTAAAAACATGCCTTAAGATCCAACAAAAGTTTTGGCATGAAATAATTTAATTTTTTATATTTTTCTATTACTCTCTTTTTGACCCCAAAAATTTAAAATTTTGTAATTTTCGTAAACTTTTTTTTTAAATGCCTTTAAAAAATAATTTTTCATGGGATTTAACTAATTTTTAGCTTGTTGAAAAAATATCGAGCTCTTATTTCTATTTTTTGTATCGTCTGATGCGACTGGGCGATTGTTTTTTTTATTTTATATACATTTTAAATATAAAATATAAACTTTTAGCCCCACTTGTTTTTGTGGGCGTCTATTTTGCTCTGTAGTTCTCTATTTTAATTTTTATGCAGAAAAATGCACCAAAAACTAATAGACTTTGCACCAAAAGTGAAACAGCTGCATAAAACAATTAACAGATGAACATAATTCATAATAAAATCAGCCATTTTAAAATCTTTATAAATAGAACTTTACGAAGTTCACCCTTTCCCAGCATTTCAGTTGTATTCAAATCAAAGAGAAAAATATATTTCTTCATTTTCAATTATAAGAAAAATATTTTTGGCTGTTGCCTATCACAACAACAATTACGAAATTCTTGAAATGTCTTATTAGAATCATTCAAATAGTCACCATAACTCAACAGATCTGAACAAAATTGAACTAATTTCAAAGTCAAAATGGCAACATTTAATTAAAATGGAATCAAACCCATTATCAAGAAGACATCAAACAGCATAGAAAGAAAAAACAACAACAACAAACTAACCATCAAAGAAATAATTTTACTTAAAATTGTTTTAATTAAATTTTCTTGCTTCAAGACCTGGCGCACTTGAGGTTAGGTTTTTTGCCCGCACTCTTGACGAGTGCCACTTTTTCGCACCATTACAAGCTTAACATTCAGCATAGAGCTCTTTGTTATCCTTTTGCAGAAAGTCAAAGTCAAGTTTGAGCAGAGCTCAATCTTACGTAGCCACTCGAGCAGAAGCCGCAAGCGAATTGTGCTGCTTTCAGTTTACCGTTAGTTATGGAGGCGTCATAAGCAACCCACTTGCTGCCAGGCATAAGAACAGATAACACATACATATATATACAAACACACACAGACAGAGAGAGATATTTATGCATGTATATATATACTGATTGACTAACAAACGACATCCTGGCTGATATCCTGTCCTAATTCAAAGGATATACGCACAAAAACCATTGAATGATGCGCAACGACGACGATTGAAGGTCGTGCGTTCATCAATTCGCTCTGCTGTTCGGTCTATTCATTGTTTGGTTTCCGTATCCGGTGCCTGCTATCTGCTGTTTTCATTTCATTCGGGCTGCTGCTGCCTTAGAATCTATCTGTCTGTCTGTCTGCCTGTCTTTGTGTCTGCTTCTCACCCAGCTGCCACCACAGTCAATGCTTTGTTTGCTGTTCACTGCTATCGCTTTTCTTAAATACAATTTCATCTGATTTCCTTTCACTTTCAAGGATAATTCTTAGATTTGCCTGTGCCGCCTATAGTTAACATGGTGTTTTGCCATCAGGATATAATGTTCGACTGACAGCTCATTCATTGAGTCAGTCAGTTATTTAGTCAGTTCGTCGCTTAGTCAGTCAGATGTTCAATCAGTCAATCACTCATACTGGGAGTTTTCATTTCTTCGGTCTGGTATGTCGTGCGTATCCTTCGTACTTCATATTATGGCTCCTTCGGCTTCTATTGGTGGCTTTCCTGGTTTCTCGTTGTTGTTTTGCGCTTTTGAATAAATTATTTCTTATGAAACGCAAGTCAACCACAGTGCGCTTGTATACACTCCAGTACCTCGGTGCCGTAGCCTCTTTGCATCTTCAGCGTCCTCCTTCTAGGATCTGGTTCCCTTAACTGCTGTTGGGGCTTTACGATTTTATGCAAATAATAACGAAATCAATAACTTTATTGTATGATTTTTCGCTGACGACCTGACTGCCTGCCTTGTTAGGCAGCACCAACACCATCTCCAGCAGCACCTATATTCTTCATCTTTGCTTCATGGTCTTCCTTCATTTGCTTTTAATATTTTATTTTATCGTTTGTATTTTGCTTCAGCATCATTGTTATTAATAAATTCATCTCTTGAATTCAACGCTTTCATGAAGTCACTAAGTTATTGCAACGCACAGTGCTTCGTCTAGATGCAACTAACTGGACAAATTTATTTTGGTAGTTTTTATTTTATCGAGTCCAAACATGAAAAGAATTTTGTTTCAAAGGAAATCGGGCTGCAGATATAATTTCTATGTCTAATGACATATAAGGTGCATGTTTTGCCAAAAATACTTGTAACGAAGTATCGACATCTGGCGAAGCTTCAAGGATATTTAAAGTCTCAATAATTCTGTTCTTTAAATTATTAATTTTCGGAATGCGATGTAGTTAAAGGTTGCACGTGCTATTCGTATCTGATCTGTATTCCAATTTCTAAAATTTTATCTCTGCTCCAAATGTCGTTCGTCAAAATTCTTCAATTCGATTTTAGTCAACGTGCAACCTATGATCACATCCAAACACTCTACGAATACTTGAAGTTCCGTTGTTAAATATACACTCTGCGACACTTGCAAAGAACTTTAGCTTAAACTTTGAGAAGGTATTATATAAGCGGTATATCTATTGCAAAAGATAGCTGAAAGTAGTGTAATCACCATCATTACTTGTCCATGATGTATTTGTCATCATGATGGTGATGATTTGTCTAAAAGAAAGCTCTGTTCGAAGTAGGTACCGCATTTGCTCACAGTCAATCAAAAACAACAACAATGCTAGCTATCAGCTTTCATCGCAACAAAGAAAAAAGGATTTTTCGTGTGGTACTTGATAATGGATGAAACCTGTCATTATATATATCATACATACATTTTATTATACACTCAGAGTCAATTCAGCAGCCAGCTTAGTGGACAGCAGGCGGTTAAAGTCATCCAAAGCGCCCAAATGCGAAAGTATTCTGACGATTCGGAAAACAGAACGGATAGGATATTAATTTGGTGGGCAAAGAGAAGGAAAAGAGTCGGTGAAGATTTGTTTTAAATCTGCATAGTTCAGAACTGTCAAGATACATGCGCGCAGGGAGATTCTTGCCCTATTTTACCGCAGAAACGAATTGTATAGGTATTTCCAAAATTCTATTTGGTAACAAGTTAATGTGGTATGGGGGTGGTCTATATAAAAACTGAGTGCACCTGGGAAACACACGAGCTGATAGTATCAAATAATGAATCGCCCTTGAACATTTCTTATGCTTGTACCTATACAGAAGTCTTAAGCAATCAACACTGCGTTGTTGTTCAATAGAGTTGAGGGAAGATGAAATATTTTCATCCCTTATCAAATATATTACACTTCGTTGAAGATGGTCCAGAAGCTCCAAATAAGATCTTGAAGTGGCAGCCCTAAAATGTGGAAATTGTACTCCATTTTTGGCCTTATATAGGATGTTTTACTTTTAGAGGCAAAGCGAATGTTTTATGAGTAGATGCATATTCAAGTAGGTTTGTAACAATAGATTTGTCAGAAAGAAATCCATGTTGGAATGGAGATATTCATTATTAAATACTATGTAATAATGTGTGATGTGTTATAATTACCTCGAAAACTTTAGGAAGGCAATTAAAATTCGTCCTTAATCCATGCACATTGCAAAAATCTATGACCCGTCAGGAGTATAGGTACACTCCGCTCCAACAGAATAGGTGCCAAGGTAATACCAAATGTTAGTTGTGCTGTTTATTTCAGTGCTGGAATAAACACTGGAAATGCTTTTGGCAAAGGACATGGTAGATGTTGTAGATATGATAAAACATGCAATTGCTGCATGCTTTGTTTTTCGCTTACAAACTCAAAATCTGTATTCAGAGTAAAAAACCGATTTTTTTAAGCTATTTTGGATTCAATATTAGAAGAATATGAAAGGCTACACATATACCGTCATATCAGATGCAAATGGAAGCTATAGCTACACAAATTATGGAGGATATTAACATAAAGGTGAGTATATCCACAGTAAGACGGGTTATAAATAGGACGCAAAATTTAAAAAGACGAAGGCTTTAAAAGAACCCAGTAGGAAAAGCGATAGGAAAAAGAAGCAAGATAGCTTCTTGGCACATTCTTTAAGGACCGGCAATAAAACCCCTTCACTACCAAACCCCATATCTTGTTTTGTATGGAGCTGCTACGCAAGGGGTATTAATTCCTTCGTCACATCTTCGAGCACGTAAGAAGTGATTAGTCAAGAACCCGAGTTCCTTCTTTCGGCAATGAAGGAACGATATGGATGTCGATTTGTTTTGTTTTTTACTTTTGCATTTTTCACATTTTCTTTCCAACACATCGCTTTGCAGCTGCCGTGTTCATCTCCTAAGGTATTAGTACCTTCTTCCAATACTTAAGGCAATAAGAAAATATAGATCGCTTTAGAGAGGTGTTCACCTACCTTTCGATTAGGAAGCCTCCATTTGATGGTAATGATAAGAGTACGAGAGAATTGACATGAATTGGGAAAAAAAAATGGCAGTGTGTAGTTTTTTCGGACGAAAAATGTTGAATTATGATGTGGCTCGATGGGTATAATTTCTATTTTATGATTTTCGGAAAGACGAACGGTTTTTGAAATCTCCATTATAGTCAAGTAGGCGATGTTATAGTATGGGGCTCAATTTCATATTTTGGTACTATTGGTCTAGAGTTTCTGTCAAAAAAAATTACAGCATTAAGCTATTAGGATATTTCCTAAAATTTTCTCACTTATTCGAACTCTTGCAATGGACTTATCAACAGGATAACGCCCTCATTTATACTGCAGAGATCATTAAGAGCTAGATGAGAGGACAAAATGTTGAACTTTTAGATTAACCTCCACAAATGGCTCAACGTTGTTCAGAGAAGCCAAAATGAAAACGTGCGTTCAGAGAGACTAAAATTTTTAACATTTTGATTTACCACCATACTCACCTGATCTCAACATTATTGAAGACGTATGGGGATGGTTAGTCAATAAAGTCTATGAGTCTGGTCGACATTACGAAGATAAGAGGAGCTTAATTTCTGCCATTCAAGAGGCATGGGTGCAAGTTTCATTGGATTACTTACAATTATTTTACAGTTAAATGCCAAATATTTTATGTCATAACCTATAAAGCGGGATGGTCACGTTAATAAAATATATAAATAGATACATTATAATAATTGGAACAAGTTTTTTATTTCCAATTTTAAATTTTAAAAAATTATACAACCTTTTCTGATGACGCATTCAGTTGCGCATGTTTTTACAAGTTTTTTAAAAAGTATTACAAAAAAATCCAACGGTAGTGTGAATGTTGTATTTTTTTATTTTTTTATTTTATTTATATTTTAAACTAGTTTCAAAAAACCTATAACAACAAAAAATTTTAAAATCACTGTAACGAAGAACACAGACAAACGTCTGGTAAATCCACTGAACCTATTCTGCTAAAGCGGAGAGTTACACTATAAGTTATGGCTGCAAAAGAGTAACGCTGAGAGCCAAATGTCATCGTACGAACTTAATGAAGGATGTGTTAGTACCTGTAATATTACCATTCAAAATTTTATAAATTCCAATTTGCCGCTTTTTCCCCTATTTTGTTACAAATGAAACACTGTGCGCCACCATCTTCAAATTGTTGATGCCAGAAGTAGCGGAGGGTTCAGCATAAATTTTGCTGTTACATTTTTGAATGTACGAGTATGTATTTGATGTGGTAGCTCAAAATATTTGAGGCCTTCTATTTGTGCGTATGTCTGCGTGCGTGAGTTTGTATGGGCGTGTGTATGTGTGTGTGTGTGTGTGTGTGGGGGTGTGTATTTGTGCGCTAAGATTGATTTTTTCCTTCCGTATTATTTCTTCGATCCGATTTCATTTAACGTACATTAAATTTTTTAAAATCCTTAAATTATGAATCAGTTTGTTTGTTGAGAAAATAAAGAATAAGAAAAAAGAAAACAAATATTTGAGCAATTTGTGAATTTTAGCAATTTTAATATTCTTAACATAAAATACCGTTAGGGGAGTTATTTTAAAATTGCACGATATGAAATCAAACTCATTGTTTTTTCTTAAAGATAATTTGTGAGAAGATTTTTAAAAACATAGAAAATTAAGTTTTTCTTTTTAAGTGAAATATACTTCATAAACATGAAGTCACTCTGATAGTTCCAAAGATTCAGGCTTGAGAACAATGACAGTGATTAAGGAAAACATCACTAAGGAATACGTTACGAATTTACAGTTTTAATTTTAGGAATTGTCATTAACTGTCTCATTCACAATTACGAAGTGTATTCCAGTGTTTAACTTTTTTTAATACATTATTAATATTTTAAGTATGTAAACGAAATCAAAAATAATTCGAAAGAAAGGATTTAACAAAAATTAATTCTTAAATTCTTGCTGAAGAACGTAAAAGTCATGAAAGAAATCAGGAAAATTACGGCAAAATATTTAATTGCATCATTGTCTCTCAATATTATATCATTTCTCTATTTTCTCTTTTATTTTCATTGAATTTTTGGCATGCATAGAAATTTAGTTCAATTTCTGTGTGTTTTTATCTTTTTATGTGCGTCGATAGCATCACACCTACTCTAATTGTCGCTTACTATGTAAGTTAGATGTCATTAGTGTTTGTGCGAGCGAACTTAGAAGAAGATAATTGTAAACAGGCGATGCAGGCCTTGCAGCAATATCGTATTTAAGAAACAATCTGTTACGTTATACAGGGTGGGCCCAATACAAGTTTTTTAAAAATGCAATAAAACGAACAAAATTTAACTTTTTCTATATATTATGGCTTTATAAGTAAGAGCAAACATTCCTATTAAGTATGGAACGCAACGTCGTTCAAGTGGCTGCCTCGGGTAACTTCGCAATAGTGCATTCTGTCACTCAAATTTTCCAAGACCTTCTTGATGGTTGCGGGCTGTAGCTCACGGATTGCTTGAGATATTGACTTTAAGTACTTGAATCGTTTCCGGATTGTTGACATAACATCGGTCGTTCTCGGTTCCACACAAAAAAAAAGTCCAAAGGGGTCAAATCGCAGCTCCGAGACGGCCAATTGACTTCGCTAAGACGGCTGATCACATGATTTGGGAATTTAGTGCGCAAAAGATCGATTGTGGCATGGTCTGTGTGGTAAAGCCAGCCATCCTGCATGAACCAGAGGTCTTTCAAATTCATGTTTTCAATTTCAGCAAAAAAAAGTCGGTTAACATGGCTCTGTAACGCCCACTGTTGACAAAAACGTTGTTCCCAGTCACATTTTCGAAGAAAAATGGTCCAATGATGCCACCACTCAACAATCCGCACTAAACTGTCACTCTCTTTGGATGCATTGGTTTCTCGACAAAAATGTTTTTTCGGCTTTACCGAGCCCCAGATGCGGCAATTTTGTTTTTAACGTAGCCGCCGAGATGAAAATGCGCCTTGTCAGAAAATATGATTTTTTGCTACACATGTTTGAGCTGGAAACAGCACTCACTTTGGAAATAAGTTTCCAATATCCCAATAAGACAACACTCGTAACGATGAATTTCTTTAACGTTTTTGAAATTTTTTTTTTTTTGTTTATTATAAAGGTTTTTAAATTTTTAATTTTATCCAGGTGTTTTGTTTTTTTATTTTTTTTTTGTTTTGGTTTTTACTTTTTCATTTATTTAATTTTTTATTTTTTTAAGTTTTTTTTAATTTTTTTTTTTATTTATTTATTAAATTTTTTAAATGTAATTTTATATATTTTTTTATATTTAATTATTAAATTTTCTGATTTGCGATTTTTTCAATTAGTTTTTTGTTTTTTTTTTAATTTTTATTATTTATTTTTATTAATATGATTTTATTAATTTTTAACATGAATTTTTTAAATTTCATAAAAGTTTATTACGTGTTTTATTTAGGTTTTTTTATTTGTTTTTTTTTTATTTATGTTTTTATATTTGTTTGTTTATTACGTTTTAATTTTACTAGTTTTGTGTAAAAATGTATTTAATTTTCTATTATTAGTTCTATTTTACTAATTTTGTGAAAAAATGTATTTCATTTCTGAAAAATTAAATACATATTTTCATGTAGTTTATTTTACTATTATAATTTTTTTATACTCCTACTAATATATTATTTTTTTTTATTTTTTTATGTTTTTGTTTTTTTTTTTTTTTTGTTTTTTTATGTTTTATTTATTACTTTTTATTTTTCTCTTTTTTCAGTTTTTATTTTTTATTTTTACTTTTTACTGTTTATCTCAATTTTTTGTTTCTTTTTAATTTATTTCAAAAATCTTTTTTTATTTCGCTTTTTTCATTTAATTTTTTTTTTTTATTTTGGATTTACTTTATGTTATAGAACTCCTTTTTCTTATTTTTAATTTAAATTTTAATTTAATTTTATTTGTTAATATTATGTTTTGTTATCTCTTTACTTTATTCTTTTTTTTTAATTTTAACAAATATTTTTGTTTAGTTTTATTTTGTTTCCTAATTGTTTTGATTTTTCTATTTTTCCTTTTTCTTGCTTTGTATCTCTTTATTTTTCTTTATCTCTTTTCCTATTTTCTTTTTTTTCACTTTTGTATTTTTATACTTTTCTATTTTGTATTTTTATATTTTTAGTTTTTAACTTTTTATTTTGTATTTTCAATTTCTTATTTTTTTAATGTTTTACTTTTTATTTTATATTAATATTTTATTTTTACTTTTTTATTTCTTTATATTTTTTTTTAAGTTTTTGTATTTATTTTGGTTTTCGTATTTGATTTATTTTTTGTTTTATGTATTTATTTATTTTGTTTATTTTTGTTTCATTTATTATTTTATTTTGTTTATTATTAATTTCATTTGTTGTTATTTTGTTTACTTATTTTTTTTATTTTTTTCTTTTATGTTCTTATCTTATTTTTTAGTTTTTAATTTATATTTGATAAAAAGAAACCATTAGATGGCCCACCCTGTATATCTATTTATTTATCTGAAATCGAAAAAAGAGCAAAAAGCGGGAATGTACTGCGAGTTCCCAAGCCTTCGCATTTCTTAAAACCAGAGTAGCTGCGTGTGTGGCCTTACCGCGCTCCAATGTATCGCCAACATATAAAGTAAAAAAAAAAAAAACTAAATAAATTAATAAAGCAAACGAAAAAGAAAACTTTTGGTTCTTCAGGTTTCCAAGAAGCCCATAAGACTGACATACACGCCAAATAAGACATGTGAAGAAAAAAAATAATTTATAGGCCCAACTGAAATAACAGGACTCGCCGGTCTTTTATTCAGTGCTGCCTACAGTGAGCAATATGTGCGTCCTGGCTTACGTATATGATTCCCGCTGTGTTTATGTATGTGTTGGTAGTGTTACTTGTGTGCCTGCGTGAGTGCGTGCGAATGATTTTTTTTTTTTGTTTTTTTTGTACATGCGGCGCAAACTTCGTCTGTAACCGATTTATTAATTAAAATCAAATTAAGCGCAAAATCGTTCTGTTTCTAACACTGCCTACTATGAAATACAACAAAAACAACAACAACTTTATCGTTCTTTAATATCCCCTGCAATGTTTCTTAGCTTAACGTGCTACAAAACTTTTGCTGCTTTTTATGTCCTTCAGCGTGTTGGTTTGTGGGTTGCTATATTGTAAGATTGTTGTTGTTGTTGTTGTAGTTGTTGTTGTTGTTGTTGTTATTGTTTTTGTTGTTGACGTTGTTATTGCTGTAGCTGTCGCTGCTATTAATTTGCTGCTGAATGCGCATAACTTTACTTGGAAATCGTTATCGGTTGCAAAAATATTTCAATTAACTTTGATTGAGGTTCTTCCTTGAACGTTTGCCTTGTTGTTACGCTCGTACGCAACATTTTGCTTGTCTGTCACCCTACTTTGTGTAGATTTTGACACTAATTATGCCAAACTTTAAAGGGAAATGTTATTAATTTACTTGATTATTTTTCCACTGCATATTATGGGTATTATTAAGGAATATTAACGTAACTGTAACGGATGTAACGCAACTCAATAATTGAATTTTAGCAGTTGTTTCCTGAGTATCGATTTTTTTAAGTGGATTTTGATGAGGTTCAATTACTGTGGTACAGCAAAAAAAAATTTAAATATGAAGTGTAACGGATGCGACAAAAGTAAAAACATTTAAATATAGCTTGAAAATAAATGTGTTTAACTTTATTATACAATCACATAAAAAAGAAACAATCTGAAGTAAAAAAGTAACACGCACAAGCTGAGGCTGCGTATCGTATGAGGCTGCGTAACGTATGCGACACAAAACTGAATTTGTTAAATTTCTTAAATTTAAAACTTTAGTCACAAATAAAAAATTAAAATTTTGCAAAAAGTAAAATATTGTAATTGGTTTGTGTAACGGACGCGACACCAAACAGATTTTCAATAACAGTTTTTAAAAATTTACAATCACTGCGTGTAATTTGCTCGCTTTCAATAGAAAACTATTTTCAAAATTTGTTATTAAGTTACATTATTTGGTCGCAATGAATTATTGTAACGGCTGTTACATAAAAGTCAACAATTTGTTTAAATAATTTATTAAGCTAGCGAGATAATGCTTCATTTTAGGTAGGCTGTGACTTTGAGTTGTGGTTTATAATTGTTTCTTAAAAATGTTCAACAAGTGTAAGAAAGTAAAATATGTAGCGGGTGCGACATCTTACTTGATTCAAATAGTTCAACAAAAAGTACTTCTAAATGCGACTAATTGATGAGCCGTTAAGACTAACTGCTCTAATTATTTTTAACAATTTCTCTATATTTTTTAAGTAAAAGTAAAGAATTATGTGTGTAACGGATGTGCCACTTAACTCGATTCCAGTAGTTCAATATAAACATAAAATGTAGTAACTTTTTCTTGTTATTTTCAGTAATTTTTTAATAAGTATGAGAAAAAGTGGCGTCCGTGGCGTAGTTGGTTAAAGTGCGTGGCCGCTATGTCAAAGAACCTTGGAGACCCGGGTTCGGATCCCAGCAGCGACAGAAAATTATTTGAATTAAAATAATTTTTCTGTACGGCCGCCACCTCTCTGCAGACAATGGCAAACCTCAGAGAGTAATCAAAATGCCATGTAAAGCTTCTTGAGAATAAGAACATTCCGTTCATCGCCGTTCGGAGTCGGCGTTAAGCATGTAGGTCCATTTCTCGGTCAATTGTGTACAAACTTAATAACACGCACAACACAATTGATCATAAGAAGCTAGGTCCTTTCAAGGGCTGAAATGGCCAGTTATTTATTTTTTTTTATTTTTTATGAGAAAAAAATATGTGTAACGGATGTGACGTCTTTCTTGATTCAAATAGTTCAATAAAATGTACTTCTAAATATGACTGATTAATGAGACATCAACACTAACTTATCTAATTATTTTTAACAATTTTTCTACATTTTTTAAATAAAAGTAAAGAATTATGTGTGTAACGGATGTGACACTTAACTCGATTCGAGTAGTTCAATAAAAATATGAAATGTAGTAAATTCATCGTATTTTTAATAATTTTTCAACAAGTGTGAGAAAGTAAAATATGTAACGGATGTGACATTTTACTTGATTCCAATAATTCAATAAGAAGTACTGATTGGTGAGGCATTAACACTAACACTAGTTCTCTAATTATTTTTAATAATTTTTCCAAATTTTTTAAACAAAAGCGAAATATTATATGTATAACGGATGTGACATTTAACTTGATACCAATAGTTAAATAAAAATTACTTTTAAGTGTGACATTAACTTACATTTCTTTGATTATTTTTAATTATTTTAATTAAATTAAATATGTAACGGATGTGACATCTAACTCGATTTAAATATCTAGTTCATTAAGAAGTACTGATGGATGAGACATTGTAAAATAATTTCTCTAATTATTTTTAATAACTTTCCTAACTGATAAAAGCAAAGAATTATGTATGTAGCGGATGTGACACTTAACTCGATTTAAATAGTTCAACAAAAATTACTTCATAATGTGACAGTTGCTCAAATATCTCTGATTATTTTTTTAGTGATTTTTCAATATGTGTGAGAAAGTAAATATGTAGCGGATGTGACATCTTCATTCAAATCGTTCATTAAGAAGTACTGATTATTGAGACATTATCCTTATTTTCTCTAATTATTTTGAATAACTTGTCTAATTGAAAAAAAGCAAAGAATTATATTTGTAGCAAATGTGATATCTTAATCGATTCAAATAGTTCAATAGGAAGTACTGATTGATGAGACATTAACTTAAGCTTTCCTAATTATTTTTAATAATTTTTCCAATCTTTTTAAACAAAATGAAAGAATTATATGTGTAACGGATGTGACAATTAACTTGATTCCATTAAAAGTACTATTAAATGTGACATTAACTCAAATTTCTCTAAATATTTTTTTATAATTTTACAACAAGTGTAAAAACTGGTATATGTAACGGATGTGATATTTAACTCAACTTTGATAGTTGAAAAAAATACTGATAACTGTGACATAAGCTTGAACTTCTGTGATTAGTTTTAGTAATGTTTCAACAAATGTAAAGAATTGTCTATGTAACGTATGTGACATTTAACTCCAATAGTTCCAATAATTTTAAAAAAAATACTGATAAATGATTACATTTAAATTTCTCTAATTAATTTTAATAATTTATCAGCAGGGGGTCGAAAAAAATGCAAATGTAACGGATGTGACATTTTACTTTAATTCAATAGTTCAAAAATACGGATAAATGTAACATTATTTTGAATGTCTCTAATTAATTTGAATAATTTTTCCACAGGTGTAAAAAAGTATACGTGTAACGGATGTGACATTTAACTCAATTTGAATAGTTCAATAAAAAAAAATACCAAAGGGTAAGATTAAAAAATTTCAAGTGTAGCGGATGTGAACTAAATTTTCATTGGTTGTCTTTAAATTAAAAATAGGATAGAAGTCACATTTCGTAACTCAAAAAGTTTTTTATTTTACATAAAATGCATTTTTTATCACAAAAGCAAACTCCACTTATATAAATGCATTTTACGCTTATTCACAATTATTTTCCGCAAAACAAGCCGATTGTGAAGGAAAACTGCATCTTTTGTCTCTAAACTCTTAACCTCGCCCAATGCGCCACGCTGACCACTCCTTACAACCACCCCGCACAAAATGCTTGTCCTTGCTCAAAACTCTTTTATCCTGACCCCCTATTTTTGCAACACATAAACTTCCGTCGAAAAGTTCAAGTAATGCAAAAAAAAAAACAATAAAAAAAACAAAAAAAAAAAAGATAATTTCAAGATAAAAAAAGTAGAGCAAAAAATTACAGGAAAATAAAATTTAAAAACTTTGCAAAAGTTTACTTTTTGAACAGATAAAAACGAAACTAGAAATGAATCAGCAGAAAGGAACAAGACGACGGACAGTCCGAACTAGAGGAAGCAACAGAAATTGCATTTATCTAACCAGAAAGTTTTGGTCAAGAACCAAACCACGAAGGAACCTTAAAAACGTGAATGAAGCCTGAAAGAACGAAACTAGTGCGAAGAGTGCGGTGAATGAAGGGTAAACTCATTCAATTGAAACATACAATGAAAGACAAAATTTGTACTTTTTTTCATTTCTTCGGTTTTTGCAATGTTTTTGTTTTTTTTATTCTTATTGCATTTATTTTATTTTCATCTTATTATGTTTCACTTGATTTTTTGGCAGAAACTTCATTCATCTTCTTTGGCTACTTTTTCACAGGATTGAATGGCAAACAGAAAGTTTTTGATATCCTTGATGCTGTTGATGTTGTTGTTGGTGTTGCTACTGCTGCTGAAATAATAGAATTATTTGAATCAAACAGTAAATAAAACTCACAGAGATTTGGTTTTTTTTTTTCTTATGAACTTTTTATGTGGCTTAAATTTCCGCTTTTGTATGAAGAAGCTCGAATTGTTCAAAGCAAAGAATGTGTAAAAAAGTATTTAGATACTAGTACATAAGCAAAATTTAATATTCCTTTAAGAAAACAACACATGTATTATATATAAATTGAATTAAAAACTTGAAAGGCATGTGACAGGATAACAAGCACGCAAATCAAGCGCCTTTGCTTTTGATTGACAAAAATGTGCTTTTGTTGGGTTTTCTTCGAAATGTAGAAAAAATTCTTCGAATGTAAAACATTCTTCAAAAAAACCAAGAAAATTCCTCATGCGAGCTTTTTTCATCTGAAATTCCAGGTTAAGCAATTTGCATAGCATCAAGAAAAGATCTAAGCAATAATTTCGTAGAAACTTGAAGCTTGACGAATTTTATTTAAACCTTTATTAAAAATCTGAAGAATGGTCTGTACTTCAATTTTCGACTGAAAAGAAAAAACTTGTGGAGTAATGAAAGTCAAAATATTTCATTTCAAGTTAAGGAATATTTGAAATACTTAAGTATACTGAAGTATCGTTGTGGGAGCTACATGAAATTGCCGATATTTTCGAGGTTGCTTAGCAAACCATGAAATTTCTGCGAACTTTCTTATGGATCTTTTTTTACTGAGTATCATGACCAGATTTTGAATAAACCAAACACTTGATCTCATATTTGTTTTAAAAAATACTGAATTTTAATATGAAATTTTGTATCAGGAAGTTGTAGCGGTTGTTACAAGAATTCGTTGCGGTCGTTACGAGGACGAAAAAAAGGCACATATCTCAGTAAATCTCACTTGGGTATTGAAATTTGTTACAAGAGTGGGTACGATTTTTTCCAAGGAAAAACTGGAAAAATGAAAAAATTGGATGGAATGTGGCTTAGGGGCGTGGCATTTAATCTTACGTATTTTTACGCAAACATCGAATGTTGTCGTACAATTTTAATATTTAAAATAAAAAAAAAATTAATGAAACTTATATCATTTAAGAGGTACTGTGCCACAGAAGTGACAAAAAATAAAAATAACAAAAAAAAAAATTAAATATGTTATCTGATAGTTGCATTTCCAAATTACTGTATGCTTTCTCATACCCAGTGTTCGGACTTTACTGCAATTGCAGTAGATCCACTGCGCTTTTTAGCAAAATTGAATCTTTTACTGCGTCACTGCGGTTTTTTGAAATCTACTGCGATTTATTCTCAAAACACATTATTAGGGTTATTTTTGTATTTATCTTACAAACAACAGGAAACACAGGCGATTTCTTATGTAACGTTGCATTACGTCAAGTATAACTAAACCTTTAGTACCATTATATAAAAAACTAGAAAGATGGCAGCATAAGTGTTAAATTAATAGTCATACTAAATTTGAATCCGTAAAAAAATATGTTTCTGCAACATGCAAATATATAGTATATAGTTATGCATATATTTGAATTTAGGTATTTTTTTATAAGTATAAAATTTACGTACATGGTTGTAAATAAAAAAAAAACTACTGCGAAAAAATTCGTTTTACTGCGTTTTTTTCTTTAATTTACTGCGGTTTTCTAATTTTCAAGTCCGAACCAGTGTTGCCAGAGAAACGAACTGAAATTTCCCACTATTTGGAAAAAAATTTACCGCTTTCGGAGAAAATTTACCTTTTCCTAAAATAAGACAATTAAAAAATTTTTTAATTATGAAGAACCGTTATAATTTTATTGTTAGTAGACATGTATTTATCTCTCACCAAAAAGTTGACCTTTAACTCTTGACATGTATAAACCGGGACTTACCGGCTATTTTGTTTTGCTATTTTTAAATTTAATTCACTTGTTTCTTTTACCCCTTTTGCATTGGTCAAACGTTGAAAGTAATTTTTTGACGTTCTCTTTTGAACCCAAAAAGTTGACGGTACAACACAAGCGTACCGTCCATTTTTCCCCCTTTCTTCTCAGCCAATTCGCCGCATTTAGCCGACAAATTCGAAAAATTGCTTTCAATTCTTGACCAATGTAAAAGGGACCTTTGTTCAGAAACTAGAGATGGATAATTCAGATTTTTGTTTGTTATACAGGATGATTCACAAGAATATTAAACTGCTTGTGAGTATGTTCAGAGAGGTAACGATACTGCCAATGACTCAAAACAGTAACAAGTCCAAAAAAATTATTATTTTCGCAAAATTTACCACTTTTGATCAAAAATTACCTTTTTTACCTCTGCCCAAAAACTGAGTCGAAAATTACCTCAATTAGGGAAATTTACCTCAATCTGGCAACACTGGTCCGAACCCTGCTCATACCCATGGCTGCAGTTTGCATCTCTCTCCCTTTCAAGTTTTGCAAAAAATTGTTGCTGCTCTCTATCTCTCTCTCTCTCTCTCTCTCCGTCCCTCTCTCTGTCCCTCCCTCTCTATCTCTCTCTCTATCTCCCTCACTCTCTCTCTCTCTCTCTCTCTCTCTCTCTCTCTCTCTCTCTCTCTCTCTCTCTCTTTGTTAATCGCACTCCACATTATTTTACCAAATAAATATTGGAGCTGTGTGCTGTGTTGCCAGAAAGACAAACTGAAATTTACCACTATGTATTTAGGAAAAAATTTACCACTTTCGGAGAAAATTTACCTTTTCCCAAAATAAAAATAAAAAAAAAATTTTTAAATGATTACCAGCCGTTATAATTTTTTTTGTTAGTATACATATATTTATAAAGAAACAACAAAAACATTAAAAAATAACATTTTTACCACTCCCACACCGAAAATCAACGCTGATCCGACAACCGACAATCTATTCTGGAAGCGATCTCAACGGATTTCTCAGAAAGAAGATCTCAAACTGACAGCCGCTTTGGTTCTGTTCGGGCTCTTAAACTGCTTGTGAGTATGTTCAGAGAGGTAACAGTGCTGCTAATAACTCAAAAAATTATAATAAATAAAAAGAAATAACTGGAATAAAGATAAATAAGGGATGAAATGCCTTGAAAGGACTTTGACCTAGCTTCTTATGATCAATTTTGTTGTGCGTATTATTAAGTTTGTACACAATTGACCGAGAACCGGACCTTCAGGTTTAACTCCGACTTCGAACGGCGATGAACGGAATGTTCTTGTTCTCAAAAGCATGACATGGCATTTTGATTACTCTCTGAGGTTTGCCATTATCTACAGAGAGGTGGCGGCCGTACAGAAAAATTATTTTAATTCAAATAATTTTCTTTCGCTGCTGGGATTTGAACCCGGGTCTCCAGGTTCGTTAACACAGAGGCCACTCACTTTAACCAACTACGCCACGGATGCCACAAAAAAAAATCGATTTGGTCATTAAAAAAAAGGCCAGTCATTGCATTCATCCTCCAAGGAATACTTATTTACCTTTATAAATTCAAGAGGGCATTGCTCTAAAGCACTTTTAGTGTCTAAAAACTCTTAAGTTTTAAAGAACTTATCAGTTATCGGAAATTTATCAAGGAACTGAGCAATACATTTTTTCATAAAATTTGCGCAGTTTGTTTTTACTTTGAGAATTCCATCTGAGGACAACTTCTCTTCAGCTTCTTTCAAAAGTTCGCTTTTAAAACACATTTGGTTAGACGTCAACTCAGTTGTATTATTTACAATGCCTTCATTGGTTAATTCCTCTTTTGATTGAATTTGTTTTACAGTGTCCTTATTTAAAATAATTTTTTTTAAAATATATATCATCTGCTTGGCAGCGTTGGCAGACCTTCCAATACAAGCGCAAAATTTTAGTATGTGTGTGCAGGCAGAATACTGAAAAAAAAAAATACTTTTGTAAATATTTTTACACTCATTGAGTAAAATGATAGGATAAAGTGTTTTTTGATAGATAGGTTGAGGCTCATAATAAGGGTTTAACTATAAAAATAAATACATTGCCATAAAGGTCGAAACATGTTTAATTCATTCATATATTGCATCTGTACAGCATTTAACAAAATAATTTGCACATAAGACGCTTACTCTACAAAGTGTAAACGCAAACTGATTCTCTGCTAGCGTCGTATAAGTTCAGTACCTTTGCACACACGACTTGTATGTATGTGAAAACCGAGCGGCTTCGTAAGCATCTCGTGTGCATTACTGGCTTAGACTCTTCATCAGTGTTGCCATTTTAGCTATTTTGTAGCTAGATTTAGCTTCTTTTTTTCTCATTTAGCTCCAATAATTGTGTTTTAGCTCCTAGCTACTTTTTTAGCTTCTTATTTTCGAGTTTAGCTATTTTTAGATACTACTTTTTTTTGGTTAAAAAATTCAATATTTTCGTAATCACTTGGGAACACCGATATTTTTTTTTTTGTGACATCTCTAACTTATCCATATGATGAAATCCAATGGAGAAAACTTCATACTTATCCATGGACTAAAGTATCGTCTTTTATTTGTTTTTGATAGAAGTAAGAGAATGGAAGGGTGCTTTAAACGAAAACCCTTTCTCTGATCTTACTAAATTCGTATTTATTTTTTACTTTTACCGTTAAGCAACGCTGAAAAAGAGATAACGTTTTCAATAATGAGTCTTATAAAAACAAAACAAAGAAATTCAATTAAATTTTTAATGTGAAATTCCACAGTATGTTAAGCCCATCATTCGTATCAGGAAACAAGACAAAAAAGAAACGATCAGCACTACTTTCTTCTATATATAAACCTACACTAAGGGAAAAAATATTAAATTTATCCAAAAACTTTTTTAATTTATCCAAAAAGAGAGTCATTTTTGCACCAATAACGCATTTACTTAAATCGACTACGTAAATATTTAAAATTTATTTAAATTCTTTTTTAATTAAATAAAATATTAAAATATTTAAAATAAAATTAATAAAAAATATATTATAATTATTCACGAAACGAGGAAGAAAAGAGGAAGAAAAGAGGAAGAAAAGAGGAAGAAAAAGTAAGAGAAAGTATGAAGCAAATATGAAGGTAAGTGACAACCATTGAAGATATTTTTGAGAAAATATCGAGTTGTCACTCCACCCTACATAAATTCACCATCGCATACATCACCCATCGCACTCACAAAGAATCTTGGCCAAACATGCGGCTATATTAACCTTGAAACAATAACTAAATGAGAATTATAAGAACTAAGGTTGCAACTGCAAGAAATAAACTGCAGAAACAGAGTGCGATGCTGTTGCTGCTTGTCGGAATATGTGTGTACGTGTGCGATGCTGTTGCTGCTTGCTTGTATGGAGTATGTGTGTACGTGTGTGGTATAAATAAAATTCAAATACGGGGAAAAACGAGTTGTAAGGAAAACATTTGATTTATCTACGTAAATATTTAAATAAAATTTATACTGAGGCGTGGATAATGCTAATATGCGTTATTTCCCTTAGTGTACATATTGCTTGTCGTGTTTTGCTTATTGTTAGTAAGCCTATTTCGTGATACAGAATGAAGGGGTAAGATATGTCTTAAAAAATAAACAAATGTGGCCACGATTACATTATAAATGACGATCTCGTAAAATTTATGAAACGGGAAGAAATTTACAATGATGAAGATTCTGATAGTTCAGATAATAATAGTAATGATAGTACGGAATTTGAGATCTGAACTGATGGTATACACCTACAAAACTGTCCCTGCATATAAATATTAATACATAACTACATATATGTATTTATTTAAAACTAGCCTTTTTGGCCTTTTTCTTGTAATTAATTTTTGTTTTAATTAACACATAACCGTTTTAGAAAAATTATTAGTATATTGAAAGTGTATTTTACTGATCAAAATGTACCTTAGCATATGAAAATATATTTTGTTGTTTTTATTTATGTACACAAAATTTAAAAGAAAAAATTTAAACTGAATGAATAAAATGTAGTAACTAAGTTGTTTTTAAAAACTAGCTTCTTTTTTTAGCTACAAAAAAAATTGTTTAGCTCTTTTTAGCTACTTTTTGTATCATTTTTAGCTACATCCTCAAAAATTTTCTGGCAACACTGCTCTTCATGAAGTTATTAGTAGTTCATTTGCTTGAAATAAAGCATTAAATCCATTAAAGTGTACGAATAAATTATTTAAAAAATAAAAACATACTTTAATTTACGGCTTATTGAATATTTCTAGGTTTCTCTTTGCTTTTTTTTTCTGAAAAATTTGTATTAATTTAAAATTTTATTGCATTTTTAAAACTCTAATTTTCTAGCAAACTACAATACATGGCTGCATATTAAGCCACCTTGTAGCTGCCGGAGATGTATTGTTTTTTTTTTTTTTTTTGAAGGAAAAGTTAAAAAGATTGCTGGAACTATATAAAATGGTCTGAGCTTTTTGAACTTTCTGACATATTCTTATATTCCTATATCACTTAATGCAAAATAAGCATTCATCAGGCAAACAAGTTTTTTCCTGCTTTTAAAACCAGTGCAGATAATTGGATGCATTCAATCAGAATCAAGTTATGGGCTTGTTGAATATACATATCCCTTTCTTAGATATATAGATTCAATGAAACACCAAGTGAACGAACAATTGTAAAAGATTACAAAGTGATGCCAACCAATTTTTTTAAAGAATTTAAACTTATAAAAATGATGGCACAGTAGAACATCCCACCTAAGCATCCAAAATCCCACGCATTGTCAAATAGGCCGAATATCCCAAAATGAGCCCGAAATCCCACCAAATCACAGCACTGGTCTCATGACAAAAATAGACAAAATATTCATATAGTCATGAAAATGCGGAGAGAGCAGGTACATAACCCAAGAATGATAAAAACAAGATTACGCCTTCCGCAAATGAGAGAGAGAGGGCATCATTCAGGCCTTTTGTCAGACTTTGGAATAATTTTACTTTGGGGCCCATGCCTAAATATTTTTTCTTATTTTTATAATATATATACGGCCCAAAATACACTGTAGTGCTCAGTCTGTGTGAAACCTGGTTTTTTCGGCAAGGGAGGTGAGGCAACCGACGCGAAGTCCGTGAAATTTATCGTACCAAAAGAGCTGTAGTGCCGATCGACTGACACGCACATATAAGCCATGTCCTCATATTTCATTTAGGGGTTCGCAAAATTGAAAACTGGAAATAAAACTGGTTTCACGCAGACTGAGCAGTACAGTGTGTTTTTGAATGATTGACTGCTCACGCAGACTGAGCACTACAGTGTACTTTGGGCCCATGGACCTCCTTACCCTATTGGTGCAATACAATTTTGTCGGTCTCGAATGGCTTAGGAGATAAAAATTTTGAAAGTTATTATATATTTTTATATAAAAGAGTATGTTAGCTATTTTTACTATTAAATATTTTATACATAAGAGTATGTTCGCTATTTTTACTTTACTTTTCCGCAAGAATTTATTTTCAATTTCGTCAATTTGCTTAAGCGACTTCGTTTTTCTTAAACAAAAGTGCTGAGTGACGTCATGCACTCAAATGCGAAAGAGAGCATTAAATGCTGAGACTGCGGAACGCGTAATCTTGTTTCTATCATTCTTGATTGGAGTTGTGTGGCATTGTTGGTGTTGTTGCTTTTTCTTAATTTCTCTCTCTTTGATAGCCTTATGACAAAAATAGCCAAATATTCATGCAGTCTTGAAACTAAGGAGAGAGCAGCTACAAAATTCAAAATGCATTAATCATGCAATGGAGTTGCATAGAATTGTTATGTAGCACGATAAATGTGATAAAACAAAAATGAGGAATTTTAAATTGGTCTTACAACAACAAAAAAAAAAATAACAAAAAACAATTTGACATCGTCAGGTAGCGTAAGAAGGACATGGAGTTTTTACGCGCTGAGTAGAAGCGCTGTAAAAAAAAAATAATTTTGCAACAATAAAAAATGGTTATATGACCTCATTACGAAAACAAAAAATAAAATGAAATTTTTAAGCCACAACACCACGGAGGTGTGTTTATCATTATTTAACTGCCTTGATGCAGTAAAAATGCAACAAGAATAAAAAAACGTTGCATGGAATTATAACTCCTACTATTGGCGCTACGGTAAATTTTACCACAGTGCAAGTAAAGCCACAATACAAGAACCACAATAAAGCTGAGGTTTTCCGTCACATGATGAAAAAAAACAATTAGTGGCGTCATAAGGCCTCTCCAGGTACTCCTTAAAGTACCCTGAATGCAACAAATGCAATAGTAAAAGCAAAAATAAAAACAAAAATATTTAAAATTTCATAAAATAAGGACAAGTATTGAGACAAGGATTCGATTAAGCATTAGGGCAGTGATTAGACAAGGGATGAGAGCAATAATTTGGACTAAGATCAGGACCAGAAATAAGATAACGAGGAGGACAAATATTTGAACCCAGATTAGAGTATAGAATTGGACAAGGATTAGGACAAGAATTGGGAAGATGATTTGGACTGAGGCAACGGTAAGGACAAAGATTTGAATATTGAGACATACCTAAAACAATATTTTGGACAAGATTCGAAAAAGTATAAGAACAAAAAATGGGACAATGGATAGAACAAGGATTTGAACACACTTAGAACAAAACTTAGCTTTTTAAAAGTTATTTAAATGTCATGATGTCGCAATGGGATTTAACCCCAAATTTTGGAGGCGAAGTTAAATTTGAAGGACGTGTTTTTTCAATTTTATTTATTTTTAATTACACTGAAATTTAAAAAAATTTGTTGGTTAATTAACGTCTTAATTAAATTAAAGTATTATTATAAGTATAATTAAAACAAAGTATTAAAAAATAATTCGAGCTTTCAAATTTATTATCTTGCGTTGTTGTCTTTCAAAAACAGGAGACTGAATTTCGACTCAGAAATATGGAATTTTTTTGAGAAATTATAAATAAAACAATTTTTTTTTAACAAACCATAACAATAAGACATCAACAATAAGCAAAACGAAATTATAGAAAATTTAGAACTGTCAACTTTTATCACCAACAGATACATGCAACAACAAACAATTGTCCATCTGTAGCTATATATCTAAGTTTTCAACAACATATATATGTATTTTCCAAAACGGGACGTCTTTTCACCAACTCTACATTCTTCTGCATAATTCCTTCTTAAGTAGTTTAAACTTTTCCGCACTAATGCTGACCTTGCCAAAAACAAAAAAAAGGTCCTTTAAAACTTAAAAGCTATGAATTGTTAATGCCAGAGGATAAAGAGGCGGAAAATAGCCCAAGAATACATTCGCGCTTTAAGGACCACAACGGAGAGTGAGTGTCATGGAAAGGGAGTAAAGTGCAGACAAGCGTACAAGTGCGTACAACAAAAAAATTTATATGTAAAAAACATCATCTTTAAAGCTCAAGGCTCTTGTCGCTACAGAACATGCTGCGGCGCGTTGTAAACATGTTGAAATTATCTACATATAAAGTTCTGCTTAATATTGCGGTTGCATGTATGTATGTAAGTAAGTGTATACATTGGCGGATAAGTGCTTCTGCCATATTATATACATAAGTATAAATTATGATCTTAAGTTTTGTGCTTTTGCAAGTTGTTGGTTGTTTGCTAACAGTTTTGTTGTTTTGAACAAAATTGGTCTCGAAGTGGCTCAAAATGACGGTTGTTGCTTAACAACACTAAAACACAAAACTAGTGTACAAGAAAGAACTATTGGCAATTGCTGTTAGGCAATAATTAAGATTTTCAAGGACTTTTGAAAGTTTTGATGGTTGCTGGCATTGCAGAGCGCGTTCTGAACGTACCTATATCAATTTGATAAAATTTTCGTAAATTTCCTTGAATTATATTTTTTTTTAATTTTTTAAATGTATATATAACATATTTTAATTTTAAAAAAATTTTTAGACTCAAAATTAAATTTTACAGTAATTAAGAAAATGTTTTTTTTTTGTTTTACTTTTAATTTTATTAATAATATTCTTCATTATTCAGTATTGTTTGTAATGTATTTTGAATTTCCTTACTTTTATGTTGCTGACAAGCATATAATTTTGATTTTTTCCCCTATTAAATTTGTTGTTTGTTCTTCAATCTCTTCAAATCTTTTGTCTTTTGCTACCCTACCAGCAATCGTTAGAATAAACGTTCAGTCATAACTCATAAACTTTTTCGTAGAACAGCTTTTATTAAAATTGTAAACAATTTTTCACAAATTTGAATTTTCCATTTTACTACATTTGCAACAATACTTTGCGATGTCAGCAACACTTAAGCGCGTGCTGCTCTTAAAACACTTTTACACTTTTGTCATTTCAACATTTCTCACAGTCAAACGCTGTCAAAACAAACAAGAGAATCGAGAATAACGTCGAACGGAAACTGGACCCGAAGCTTAGGATTTGATTGGATTGTAGAGTGATGATGGAAGTAAGTGGCGACGTATACCCAGCATGTGAGCATTCCAGCAACAACAGCAGCTGGCCGCCATATTGCCACGTGCCATCGCAGCATTACGCTCGCGACTAGCTAGCTCTTTGGTGTCGAGGTTGAGTGACCTGCTCATGACGGGCCACAGCACTTCGATTGTTTTGTTTCTTGGCTGTTTGTTTGTTTAGTCGTTGAAATGTTTGTGTTTCAGTGCGAACGGCGGATCCAATTGGATTTCGTCTTTGCCAGCATTGTTTATTTTTTTGGATTTTATAAACATTAATTTCTCTCATTTGTTTATGTAGCACTTAAGTGTGCACTCCAGACTGCGTCCATGTGTTCAAGTGATGCTTGATGAATGCGGCCAATATAAGCAGGATGGACAACATGAAAGAAACGACATTGTCTGAAGAGGGTGTAAGAATAATAATTAAAAATTATAAAGCTTAAGTGTGAGAGGATATGAAAATTATGTGTAATGGTATTGAAAAAAATTCCGGGAGGAAGTCATGCATGAACCAATTTAAAGGAAGAACAATGAATAACAATGAATGAATATGCATGGAAATGAATAAAAATAAATGCCAATGAATGAAAATGAATGGCAATGAATGATAATGAATGGCAATGAATGATAATGAATTGCAATGAATGGTGATGAATATTTATGAATGGTTATGAATAACTATGAATGAATGGAAGTGACAATGAATGGCAAAAAATGACAATGAATGACTTAAAATAAATATTAATGAAAATTAATGAAAATAATTAACAATGCATGGCAATGGAAGACAATAAATAACAGTGAAAGACAATGATAATGAATAACAATAAAAATGACAATGAAATACGACAAATAAGAAAGAATGACACTGAAAGACAACTGAAAAGTGATTGAAAAGAATGATATTGAATGACAATGACAATAAATGACAATGAATAATAATGAATGGTAATTATTAACAGAAAATATAATAAATGGTATCAAATGACAATAATAATGACAATAAATAACAATATGTATGACATTGGTAGACACTGTTAATAATAATGGATGACAGTAATTATGACTGTGAATGATAACGATCGACATTGAACGATTATAAAGTATTATAAATGACCATGTAAAAGTGGTCCTTTTTATTGTAACATGACAATTAATGCAATAATAACAAAAACAATGACAATTCATGACAATGAATGACAAAATTGATAACAATTCATAAAAATATTTATACATTAAATAGCAACGAATGAAAATATAAGACATAAATGAGAATTAATGATAATGGAATGGCAATGAATGACAATTAAAATTATTGGGACAATAAAATTGACATAACATGACAATGGATTACAAAAAAAAAAAAAAAAAAAAACATTGAACGACAATGAATAACAATGGATGACAATAATATGACTATGAATGATGAATGACTATGAATGACTATGAACGACTATGAATGACTATGAATGACTATGAATGACTATGAATGACTATGAATGACTATGAATGACTATGAATGACTATGAATGATAATGAAAGACAATGAATGAAAATTAATGGCAATGGGTGACAATAATAATTGTAATGAATGACAATTGAGACAAATACATGATAATGGAAAACCAATAAAAATGACAATGAATGGCAAAAAATGATAGCAACTGACAGTAACTGTCATGAGGGAAATAAGTGACAATAACTGGCAAGGAATGGCGGAATGGCAATAAATGTCAATAATAATGACAATTAATAACAATATTTATGTCAATTTGAGACAATGGTTGACAACAACAACAACAATAACAATAAATGACAATAATTGACATTCACTGACAATATATGACACTAAATGATAATGCGTGACAATTAATACAAAGGAATAACAATGTTAAAAAATAATAATGACAAAGATTAACAATAATGAACATTAAATAAAAATTAATTGCAATGAATGTCCTAAATGACATGACATATATGACCAGTAGGCTTGTGCTAAACAGTTCCGAGGTCGGAACGAACATGGAACGATTCTTTTGTACAGCGGAACTAGTTCGCGGAAACATGTCCGCGGAACTATGTAGTTCCTTTGAGCTGTAGTAGCAATTTTTTATGGTTTTTGTATATGTATTCTCTACACCTGAACAGAAGGGCTTTAAGAGAAGGCCGAAGAGGATTAATATGTATGACCGACCCCCATTACTTTTGAAAAAGGAACATTTTTTCCTTAGACACCTATTCCCTCCGATCACTCCTTAGGGGGGCTCCCATAGAAAAACGCAATAGGGGCATATTAATTTTGTCACTCTGTTTGTAAGCCCCATAAGGAGGCATAGGTATAGCAAAGTATATATATTCTTGATCAGCATCACCACCCAAGTCGATTTAGCCATGTCCGTCTGTCTGTCCGTACGTTCGTATGTAACTTATAAGTGCTTAAAAAGAACAAATTGAGTACTCTCTAGTTGCAAAACGTGTCCACGGAACTATCTAGCTCCGCAGTTCCATTTGATTGAATGAAACTCATATGCAGCAGGTTGTAACATGTTCGCGGAACTATCTAGTTCCGCAGTTCCATTTGATTGAATGAAACTCATATGCAGCAGATTGTAACATGTCCGCGGAACTATCTAGTTCCGCAGTTCCATTCGATTGAATGAAAGCATGTTCAAAACGAAATAAACACAGCATTGCGCGAATTATGTCGTGGTGGGAACGTTTAATTAAAAAAACAACACTTTTTATTTTTACACTAGGTGCTTTACTTTGTAGTACACTTTATTGATTGATTCTTTGTCACTTGCATACAGTTATTAAAATGTTAAATTTGCTTAGTTGGTATTTTTGCTTAGTTGGTATTTTAATGTACAAAAATATTTTAATAGGCCAAGATCATTGTGCAATTAATAATTCTTTAAAAATATTGTGTAAGTGAATTTGCTTAATTAACAGTTTAAATATATTTCATAACTTAAATAAATTGGGTCAGCTGTCGCTTTGGTTTTCTGGGTGGCTCGTGCAGCTGTAGTTGTTGTTGTAGTTGTTGTTGTTGTAGTTGTTGTTGTAGCTGTTGTTGTTTCTGTAGTTGTAGAAGTTGTGGGGACGTAACTCGCGCAACAAGAACGTCGAAATGTCATCTTACCATTTCACACATCAGTTGTTTCGTTCGTTCGCAAAAATATCTTTGCACTTATAGTCGATCACAAATTCGTGTAAGCCATAATATGTGTGAAAGAGAAGTCGGTTCATATTGATTTATAGAAAAGAATTCATTGCAACCGGAACTGTTTGAACATGCTAAAAATGAATGGAAGGAACGATTGGAACTATGTCCGACTGTGAACATAGTTCCAGGAACTATACAGGTTCGCAACGACCCATCTCTAATGACCAGTGGCGGATCTACATACGGGCTGAAAGGGCTTTAGTCTCTCCTTGGAGAATTTTTTGTATGTGAAAAAAATAAAAAAGTCCAAAAATACGTTACATCTCCCCCCCCCTTGGCAAGCAAAAGTGTAGTTTCAGCACCCTCTCTGGCGAATTTTATATTCGTAACTGTATATAACAATAGAAAATAATAGTAACAATAGGAAAACAATATTTATGTCAATTTATGACAGTGGTTGACAACAATAAGGACACTAAATTACAATAATTAAGATTCAATAATAATATATAACAATAAATAACAATGCATAACCATTAATGAAAAGGAATAACAATGTTAAACCATAATAATGAAAGTGATTGAAATTAAAGAACATTGCATAAAAATAAATGGCAATGAGTGTCCAAGAATGACATCATATTTGACAATAGAAAATAATAATAATTGTTATGACAATGAATGGAAGTTCATAACAGAAAATATCATGAATGGACAATAAAATTAAGGACAATAAAAGGCAATATTAATAAGAATTAATTTTGAAATTAATATTAATAAATAACAAAGAATGACAATAAATGCTTATAAGCAACAATAAATTACTAAAAAGTACAATCAATTGCAATCAACTAATAAATCAGAATAAATTACCATAAATGATAATAAATGGCAATAATTGTCAATAAATGTCAATAAATGACAATAATATATTACATTATATTGTGATAAAAAATAAAAACTACTATGAATTAAAATTTGACCATGTATTACAATAAGTGATACTACAATAAATGACAATTAACAACAATAAAAGGAAATATTAACTAAAATTTATTTTAATAGTAATATTAATAAATGATAATGGATGACAATAATAATCACAAAAAATGAAACAAAAATTACCATAACTGACAATAAATGCTAATAAACGACAATAAATGACGAAAAGGTACATTCAATTACAATCAACCAACAAATCACAATGACCATAAATGACCATATATGACAATAAATGACAATGAATGACAATAAATGACAATAAATAACAATAAATGACAATATATGACAATAAATGACAATAAATGGCAATGAATGATAATATAAAATTAAAAATGACAATATTGACAATTTGATAATATATAACAATAAATGACAATAAGTAACAGATGACAATGAGTGACAATTAACTACAAAAAAGGCAAAAATAATAAAAATCAATGACATGACAATTAATATCAATGAAATTTAATGAATAAAAGTCAATGAAAATAAATTAAATAAATCATGAAGACAATATAAAGAACAAAAAAGTCAATTAAATTATTTATTCTTGAATATCACAAGAATAACTAAGATCTTGTGAACATTTTATGGAAAAACCTTTATAAATAACATCATTGTGCGAAATATTAAACTTTTCCCAACTAGTCAGGAATTATCTTGAAGACCGATATCAAAATCGCCCCACAATCCAAATATATCAACTCAAAGTTCTATTTCTATGAAATTTATAAAAGTTTTAAAAAATTGATGACGTCACTTGTTTTGGGGGATAGACATGGTTTTCATTCATTTTTTTAATTTCAAAGTATCATACTTTGAAATTATAAAAGTAAATAAGTAAAGTATCAAGTTTATGCGTTAACTTTTATGAAATTTTTGCAGGATTCAAAATTTAATTATCGTCACTTTGTATGAGAGGTAGACGGAGTTTACATTCGATTTGTCAAATTAAAAGTGAATAAAGGAAAAGTACCTGAGGTGCTAAATTTCTTGTCATTACATTTATTTTAATGGAACCTTAGAGACGTTACCTTAAAATAAAGTCATTTTGTATGAGAAATAAGCGCGGTTTCATAAAATTTTGCTCATTTATAGAGGTTAGTTTTTTATAGAAGCTTATAAATCGATTTCAATAACGATACCTCCAACATGATAGCCTTAATTGTGAACATACTCAGACGAACAGATAAAACTCAGGCGTCTCAAGTAATGAAAGTCTTACAAAAATCAATGGCGATATAAACTTCAACTTGAAATCAAAGGAGCTAGTGATTATTTTTGAAATATTTCCAAGTTTAAGAAATCGAACGATATAAATTTATTTAGAAAATAATAAAAGTGCAATTGACGATTCACAGATATAACTCATCACATGAAAGGCTATCACTAGTGAACTAACTGACAGCAAAAGAAGATGTCAACAGCACAAAGAGGAAAGACCAAAAAGTGAGAGTTTTATATGGCTTATATATGTCATACTATAGCAAATATATTATTCAAAAGCAGTAACTTCCTATTTGCACAAATAGCATTCAGGTCTGATTTGGAGAACTTTCTGTCCACCATATGTACTTCATAAAATATCTTCAGAAAGTAGAACAAAAAAATCACTGCTTCGCATGTCGCACAGGACTACCATTTAATTTTATATACTCCTGCTGCTGCTGCTGCTGCTGAGCTTTTAATGCTGATCCGTGCTGATTAAACAAAGTATTAACATGGCCTTCATCTCATCTAACTAGCTCGAGTTGCTGGTGTTGCTGGTACTATTAGCGAGGTGCGAAAAATTACAGTGGAACTCAACAGCTAACAAAAAGCGGCATAAAAATTCCACACTCGTAAATCTTAATTTATTTCATTATCATCTGTCATGAAGTCAGCACAGCACGTCAGCAGCAAACGTGTAACACATACATAAATATGCGCACATATACATAGGTACATAATTATAGTATATTGTACATGTACATAAGTGAGAGGCAACTCGCGTTGGACGCGTAGGAGCAGGCAACACTTACCTGGTGGTTTACCTGGCTGCCACTCTTCTATTTGTAATGTACAGTTAGACTATTTAATGCTGGCGCAGCGCATTGCCACCAACGTTGTCGTGCTGTTATAACCTCACATTATTGCAGCAACACGCGCTAATCCTTGTTCATCAACTCATTACAAGTATATGAAAGGACTTATGCAGCGACACAACATTAACAACGACGACGGTAACAACAACAACATCAGCAGCAACAACAACAACAACGTCAGCAACTACAACAACATAATTGACTAACATAGTGATATAAACGGACAAACGTACCTGCATAGCATGGAGAGCAAGAACTTTCTTGGCAGTTACAAAGATAGACAGTCAGACGGCGGCGTTGGTGAAGGAGGTGAAGTTGAAGGTGCAGGTGGAAAGCGAAACAGGAAGTTGGACATCATAATGAATTTGAGACTGATGACTACAACGAGCCAACTAAGTAGAAGAAAATGTGGAAAACTGCTATAATGACAACTTCCTAGAGTATTCTATAATGCCTTGTTGTTGTAGATGGCGCTGCTTTTTTTGTTGCTTCTGTTGCTGTTGTTGTTGTTGTTGCTGCTGTTGCTGTTTAGGCCATTCAATTTTATGCACACTAATAAGCTGTCAAGCTCTTTTTTATTAACGTGTAAGAGTATGCAAAGCAGCTATCTGTTTGTTTGTGTGTGTCAGAAATTAATGTCTACAAGAACGTTGTTGTTGCTATTTAGAGAGTAAAAAAAATATGCTTAAAATATCTTTAATGAATATCTTCAGTACAGCTAAGAAGTTCATAGTCACTGCTAAGGAAATGGTGCTAGAGCACGTGTAATGCCTTCAGCTGTTATATTTTTTAAATTACCGATATTTTTCCATGTTTCCTTACGGTCTCCTTTCGATCTGTGCAGAAAGGTTCTAGAAAATTATATATATTACATAATGCCAAAATCTACAGACTATATTTTCCACAAATAAACAATTAATTAAGCAAATTACCTAAAAAATGCAAAAACTTATTTTTTTTATAACTAAGTTTTTTTGCCACTTTAACAATGATAAAAAAACTTACTTGAAACATATTGGGCCCAATCGCGATACTGTCGGATTTTCCGCTCGTCGGGAAGCTTTCCGCCCGACGAAATAAAAATTTCAATCGAGATTTCCGTCGGGAAGGGATAAAGTAAAATAACACGACAACATTTTTCCTCTCAATTTCGATGTTCGTTGTCATATTTTCGAAAAGAGTGAAAAGTATTCACAATGGCGTGTTCTAAGAAATAGGACATATGGGACTTTTTGAAGAAATAAATGTATAAATTATGCTTTCATAAGTGAATATTGAAACGGAAATTAGCTGTGTAACATTAAAAAAACATTTGTGGTAAGGCTCTCAGATTATATTTGTAATAATCGAAGAAAACTTATTTATTTTTGTGATGATATCAGAATCCCATGAAAATAAAAAACACCCGTGGTAGTTTATTTTTCAAAACAAAACACAGCTGATTGTCAGAACAAAAAAAAAAAAGCAACGACAACAACATCAACAACTACATCAACAACAACATCAACAACAACAACAACAACAACAACAACAACAACAACAACAACAACAACAACACCACCACCACCACCGGAAAAGGACTATGACATGAATTAGGATATGGATTAGGACAAAAATTAAGACACACATAAAACACACCTTTCCAAACTAGGAAAGGGATTAAAAAAAGAGAGGAAGAAGTTTTGGAAATGGAGGAAGTGGCTCCACAACACCTTCAACATCTGCACACCACGCTGTTTCAAACGAGGAGAATGCTGAAAGTGATGGTAAGATGTTTCAAAACATTGTAAGATTTTGCATCAACATTCCTATTTTTTAAAGACGTAAATACAGTTGCTGCAAGTGAGCCTCTTGCTAGGAAACGAAAGAGGATGTCCACTAGAGTGTCCCTTATTTTGCGATTTTTGGAAATGTCAAGGGGCTGAAAGGTTTTTTTATGCGTTTTTATATTCTAAGAACGAAACTAAACAAAATTTTTTTTTACGACAACGTTTACCCGTGCCAATCGGGCCCGAAAGTTTCGAAAAAATGCCCATATTAGACCATATTTGCACAAATTAAAAAAAAAATCTTTTCTCTGCTTTTTATAAATGTTTTACATTTTTTGGAACACATACATAAGAAATATGATATCTTCAAAGTTTTTTTATGGTGGGCGTCGAAATTTCTCCCGCAGCCTTTTCCCACTTTTTCATGAAATTAGTGCAATTTAGGGATTAATATCAACAATAAATAAAAACATTTTTATAATGCTAAAAGTATGATTACATTTCATTAAATTCACAATATGTACTTACAAAAATTAACAATAAATTAAAAAACTAGTTTTTTAACCTGCGGCGGGCGCGCAACAAGCTAATACCTACAAGCAGTCTTATTGCGGCTTTTCAACCGAAATCATAGTTTTTTTTTATAAAAAAAAAATATCAAAAACCAAAAATGTATGCCCCTGGAGGGTTAAATTATAATAAGAAATACAAATTAATTAAAAAAGACAGCGCCTTATTTGGAGCTTTTATGGTATTCATTATTATCGGAATCCGTCAAGTCTGTATTTTTGTAGTTCTACTATACATCAAAGTCTGGTTTGAAGCTACTAATAGCATAAAAGCTCCAAATCAGGATCTGTCTTTTTTAAAAGATTTGGTCGCATACAAGACAATTAACAAAAAATATCCATTGCTGCAAGTCAAAAATTTGGTCGGCATCTTTGGTACCTTGGCGAAGAACTTGTAGCACTCGCTTTTTTCGATGATGCGGTTTCTGTTGAGAGAAAACGCAGTATGGTGACAGCATTGCAAGCTCAGAAGTTTCCATGTAATCATCCAATCGCAAACCCAAATTCTTTAAATGAATGGACAAAAAAGATTTAGATTGTTTTGCATCTTGTCGAACAACAAATCTATTTCGTAGGTTTAGTTTGACATGCAATTTTTAAAATATGATTCTGACGAATGGGAAAAAGATGAAGAATACCAGAGAGTAAAAAATTATTTTAAAGATCTTTGTATTGTAAATGATGTTGCGGAGCGTGGGGTACAACTTGCTCAAGAATTTCTCGAGCTTACAAAATCAGAAGCGCAGCTACAAAACCTACTTATTGTGGGCAAAATACTCGAAAAATATACTCGAACTGTCAAAAAAAAAAAATAAAAATACATGCTCTTAACAAAAACTTATAATTAATTTGTATTTCTTATTAAAATTTAACCCTTCAGGGGGCATATATTTTTGGTTTTTGATATTTTTTATTTATAAAAAAAACTATGATTTCGGTTGAAAAGCCGCAATAAGACTGCTTGTAGGTATTAGCTTGTTGCGCGCCCGCCGCAGGTTAAAATACTAGTTTTTTAATTTATTGTTAATTTTTGTAAGTACATAATGTGAATTTAATGAAATGTAATCATACTTTTAGCATTATAAAAATGTTTTTATTTATTGTTGATATTAATCCCTAAATTGCACTAATTTCATGAAAAAGTGGGAAAAGGCTGCGGGAGAAATTTCGACGCAGCAGGGGCGGTAACCACGCCCACCATAAAAAAACTTTGAAGATATCATATTTCTTATGTATGTGTTCCAAAAAATGTAAAACATTTATAAAAAGCAGAGAAAAGATTTTTTTTTTAATTTGTGCAAATATGGTCTAATATGGGCATTTTTTCGAAACTTTCGGGCCCGATTGGCACGGGTAAACGTTGTCGTAAAAAAAAATTTTGTTTAGTTTCGTTCTTAGAATATAAAAACGCATAAAAAAACCTTTCAGCCCCTTGACATTTCCAAAAATCGCAAAATAAGGGACACTCTAATGTCCACGAATGAATTACTTGAAGACCAGTTATGTATATTTTTTTGAGGCATTGAATCTTATACTCGACGTATAGCCAAAGCACCTGAGGAAAACTTGCAAGAAAAAAAAAATGCACAATAGTTTTATGGAAAATATAATTTGAAGAAGTTTTCACTGGAAAAAGAATTAAGTGAAGCACAACTCGCCCAAACCAAACAAATTTCATTTTTTATATTTTTACAAACTCACATGCAAAATTTAAGTGAATGAATTTGACAAAAAAATCTTTTCCGCCGCATGGTGAAATAATTATAAGGTGTTCTCATCCCATGACATTTTTCTATATATTTTTTGACATGCTGCCTTATTTTGACAATCTGAAAGTTTTATATAAAGGTTTTTGTTTATTTATCACATAAATTCCTTTATTTTACGAAAGCTAAACGATTTGACTTTACCACTTGATCAAAATTTGATGAATGGTGACTGTGAACAAGTGGCCGTAAATATTAAGAAAATTTTTAATTCGGCTGTTGAAAAGTATGTTCCGGTTTCGAGACGTACACAGCATAGGATACTTTTTTCACCGGCTACTCTAGCACTTCAACGTGAATCAAAAAATATTCAAAACAAAATTTTTTCTCTTGTCCCTCTTCCTCCAGTTCAACTCCTGAAAGAGTTAAGGGTTCGTTTGAAACTGGTCAAAAATATGATCCTAAATAGTGTACGCCATGAAACGGGCAAATTTTTTACAAACGCCTTTAACTCGGTACAATCAAATCGTGACGCTTACAAAGTAATTAAGAATTTCACGGGGCACAAGAAACCGTCTACTATAAATGATTCTCTTTTCCTAGACACGGCTAAAACTACTGCCATTTCTGGTGATGAAAATATTGCAAATGTGCTGGCGGACAACTTCTATAAAGAGCACCAACTTACTTCTAGTGCTGATTCTGATTACGCGCGTATTGTTCAAAACTCTATCAATTCGCTGGATGCTTTAAATCCAGTCATCAAATTTGATCAAACAATTTCACCTTGTATCAAAGACAACAAACTTCTAAGTCAATTAAATGCAAATCTGCCTGCAGAAACTCGTGGGATTCTCACTTCAACTGAAGAAGTCTCAAATATTATTAAATCCCGACCAAATAAAAAGTCAAGTGGTTCTGATAATATTACTTACTCTATCATCAAAAAATTTGATATACGGATCTTTTCGATCTTAGCAATTTTCTTTAATCATCTAATTGCTATTTCTTATTTTCCAAGATGCTGGCAATATTATTGCACCTATTCCTAAACCTGGCAAAGACGCTTCTCTATTAGAAAACTAGCAACCGATTTCTATGCTATGGTGTATCGCAAAAATTTTTGAACAGATTCTGGCGATCAGACTAAATCAACATCGCGATTCTTTGCACATATATCAAAATCAATTTGGGTTTCTTGGTGGTCACTCCACAAACCACGCTCTCGCTAGATTGCAGGCTGATATAAACGAGGGTTTAAATGATAACCAGGTTACGACTATAGTGGCTCTACATTTAAAAGCTGCTTTTGATACCATTTGGCATGACGGTTTTTTACATAAAATGTTTATTACAGAAGTTTTGCCGTTCGATTAAATGGGCATTTGTCTAAGAGCTTTAAAATGGTCGCTGGAGTTCCTCAGGGCTCTGTGCTTGGACCTCTATTATTTATTATGTATGTGTATGATATTCCTTTGCATAGCACTATTAAGTTAACGCAATTTGCTGATGACACCACGCTTCACGTGGTCCACAAAGACCCAGCCCAAACTCAAAACTTATTAAATATTTTTCTTGTAAAGATTTCAAATTATTTCAAAAATTGGAAATTAGTTCTAAATAATGACAAGACTGAACTTAACCATATTATGGGTCTAGTTCGTGACACAAATCCAAAAATTAGAAAATCAATACGGAATATGAAAATTTGTTTAAATGGGCTCTTATTGCCAGTTAGAAATGATATTAGACTCCTTGGCATGCAATTACAAACAAATAATCGGTTTACTAAACATATAAAAATAAGATTAACAAAGGCTAAAAAGGCTAAATTTCACTTAAATAGGATTTTTAAAAACTCCAAAATTAATACCAACATCAAAACCAATATGTACAAGCTATATATCCGGCCAATTCTCATGTACGCTTCTCCTGTTTGGTGTCGTTAGCCTCAGCTGTCTAGCCATCAGATGGAATTAGTAAGAGCATTCGAGAGAGGTTGTCTTAGATCAACTGCCAATATTAGGCGTGCTCGCGGTTCCTTCAAACATATTCGTGTTTCTAAAATATATGATATCTCTTCGTGCATGAGAATTGATCAGTTTGCGGCTCTCTCGCATGTAAGTTTTTATAACAAATGTTTAAACTTTGATGGTGTTAAGTTTAGTTCCTTATTGCGTAGATTTGGAAATAATCAGACCTATAATTGCATGCCAATCCTATTAGATCAGCAGAATGCTGGTAATTTGATTATTAATGATGAATTAAAAATTTTTAACACCAGGTACGATAATCGTCCTGGGCTGGTATATAACACCAATTAATTTTGTAATTTATTAATTCATATGTCAAATGTGTTCCTTACTAATAATTAAATTTGGTTTTTTTTATAATTTTTACCAGTAATGTTATCGTTATTATATCATTAAAACACTTTGAATTAACAGACCTGTTCCGGTGAGTTGATAAACTTCAACATATTTACAATAGTAAACATATTGACAATTGTCAATATTTCCTATTCTCGTTCAATTCTAAAAGCTATTTTCTTAGCACAGTTGTCAATAGCAAAAGAGGTGTTGACAGTGAATTTTGTATGTAGATATCCAGCTGCTGCTAGTTTGTTTGCTTATATTTTGCTCGCTAAATCAAATAAATGATTATAATTGTATAATAACATTTAATACATATTAATAAAACAATAAGAACTAAAGAAGGAAAATAAAAATAAAGAAGAATAAAAATTATTTCGTCCATTTTCTTGACTGTCAAAACAAAGTGTTACTTCCTATAAACAGTATTGATCAAATATGTTGTGGGGGATAATTCAAGTGCAAATTGAAATTTTTATATTTTTTTTTTTTTCATTAAATAATTTTAAATGATTTAAAACAATAAGTCTGTTCCCGTACTTTTTGGGCTAAAAATGGTAAAACTGTCAAAAACGTGAGAGTAAGGAAAAATCTCTCAAAAATATTGAAAAACACAAAAAAGTACGGGAACGCTTTTTGGACTAAAATTGTGTAAACTGTCAAATAAAATCGTTTGTTTGGTGTGTAGCATTGGCAGTGCAGACGACATGCTAAAGATTTTGAACAATATGAAAATGAATTCTCAAATAAACATTAATATTTATTCTTACACAATTTACCATGTTTTTGGTTTCCATTCCAACAGTTTTTTATTAATTTCAAAGAACTTTTATTGTTTTGCAATTTCTTTGCTAACATGTAAACATATGATTTTAAGCAGTTTGACACTTTTACCATTTTGGCCAGAAGAAATTTCTCGGACTAAAACTTGCAGCTTTTGACAAGGAGGGGAAATTTTTTATTCTCTCGATTGCACTCTCTTTTACCATTTTTTCGAGTACGGGAACACTTCTTGGACTAAAACCTGTAAAAATGGTAAATTGGACTAAAACTTTAGAGTACGGGAACAGACCAAATTGAAACGATTAAAAAGATTGTGACAAGAAAAAGTGTAAATCTTTGATTTAGAAGATTACATCTTACATCTTAAAAGTGTGCTATCTCTGAAAGTTTTGAAGATATTTAATTGAAGCTGGTATCATTGAAAAGATAAATTGATTAATTTTATAATATTTCCTCAAATTTTTACAAAATTTCTTGATGATTTTTCAGATATAACGATTTTAACTTTTTTTTAAGATTTTTTTTTCCAAAAAAATTATTTTAAAGAAAAAAATGCATTATTATGGCAGTTTTTAATTATTATAATAAAAAAGTCATATTTTTAACCTTCAATTTAATATATAGTTTTTTATAGTAATTGTTAAGCTATCAGAGTTATCAAACTTTTAAGAAATAACTTTGAACCAGGATAACTTTTAGCAGAAAAGAGAAAGACATTTTTTCGTGCCCTTGTTTTAAAGGCTTCAATATTTAAATATATAATATCAAAAGAACCAACAAATTTTCAACGATAAATTCATATTTTCATTTTAAAAAAGGAACTTAACAAAATTGGGGTATTTTTTCAATAAGCATGCAACACTTAACAGCTGCTTTCTGGCAACATGCATTTCACCTTCCTGTGGTGAATAAATAAAGCTTTTCATTTGTCAAGTGTTCGCCTGAATTGGTTTTACAAATCAGGTTGACAAAATTTTGTCAAATTATTTCTTGTAAATTGACAGAAAGAATAGGTCTGTAAATCTGTATTCGTTGGTCATGATAAGGTGTTCTTGGATTACCACTTGGCATATATTTTTGTTATTGTAATTTTAAGTTTTGATCTCAATGAAACTACTCAAACAAAAAAAAAAATTGTATGAAAATGTCAAAATAAGGAAGCTTATTTTTTTCTGATATTCCTGATGAGAACACCTTATATTTATTCCACCATGTTCCGTCGTAAGAAGTGATTGTATTTTTTTCGACGGAAAATTTCGAATTTCCGACGAAAACCTCGATTGTATTTTTAGTGAGATTCAGCAAAATGTCTCCCGACGGGCTTCCGTCGGCGATCGTGATTGGGCCCAGTGTTTTTTTTTTTTTTTTTTTTTGTATTTACTTTGGAGAATTAAAATTTTTATTCAAAGAATACACTGATTATATCATCAAATTTCAAATTTTTTAATCACAGATCGTGGCTAAAATTAAGTAACTACTTCTGGCTCTATTTCAAGTCACAGCCGAAGGAGGACATATCATTGAATTTTGAATTTTTTCGTTTATGTTTAACACTTCAGTTAATTAATTAATTTACTAATATGAATGAAATTAGTTATTATTTTTTACATAATAAAAAAAAAATTAAAATGCCAAGTTTCCTAAGATTTTTTGACTTAAATAATTTTTATAACACTGGCTCTATTTCATCGCACATCACTGTATATTCTTCGCGATTCCCAGAAAACAATGTTAAAATAATATTATTAATGGATGCGGAAGTAAATAACAATTGTTTAGATGGATTGTACACAATTTTTAACTTGAATTTTTTACTTATATGAAAAATTAATCATAACTTCTTCCACAAAAAAAAATAAGGTCACGTCCCGATAATGTACTATATCCTATTTATATGTATTAAATCCTTAATTGATATAAAAATCCAAAATAAAGGTAATTCAAGGTCTTACAAAAAAATCATAAAACGTTATTATATAACAATATATAAAATTTTCCTAAAGTATTTTAACATTTTATACAATACAGCTTAGTTCGAAAATGGAAATTTTCCAGCCTCAAAATTCATTTAAATTATTTTTAAATATCCTTTTCTACGCTGCCTAAAAAAAGCTGCTCATCATGTCAATACTTTAACTTCGATTGACTTTTCCGCTTGTGCGATTTGACGGCTAATTTTTACCAACCACCATTAATAAACAAAAAAAAAACAAAAAACGAAACAATCACCGCCTTCATTTATTTCAAAACTCATTATCTGCCAATTTAAGCGTACATTAATTTTTTTTTTTTTCTTTCTTTTACTCTTAACCAAACGCAAACAACAAAAGCCCAAAATTAAAAGCAAACAAAAAACCTTACAAAATGGCTGTTCATATATTTTGGGCAAAACGTTTTTCATTAAAATTATGGGTTTTTTTTTCGTTTTCGACTCGTGCTTCTTGCTTTGGTTACGACATTTTAATAAAACGTTCGTCGCAAGGCTTAATTATTGCAATTTACTCTGACTTGGCAATGTGCCGCAGGTCTGGACGAGGGGCGTGGTATATGAAGCATTAATATTTAAGACATTAACATTAACAGCAGCAACAAAAAAACTTGCAAAGAAGCAATTTCTCAATACTATTCAGCAAGCCGCCCTCCCGTCCGAATAGCGCCCAAGCATTACACCGTAGCCAGTCGACATAGTAAAAAACGGCGCTCAAGGAAACAGCCCCAACGATCAACTAAAAATAAAACACGACACGAAAAAATACCAAAGAATAATAAAAAAAAAAAAAAATGAGAAATTATTTAAGTCCTAAATAAAGACATAAACGACAGGATATTAACAAAACATTTAAGCTGCGCGAAGCCGAAGCTCAGACTTCAGCAGCAACAACACAAAAATACGGGCAACGACAGCACATCCGGTCTAAGCATGGCTGTAGACTGCGTCATTCGCAGCCAGCCAAAGCAGCCAACAAAAATAAAATAAAATGTAATGAAATATAAAAAAAAAGCAGAAAATATTAATTCCCAAAAGCGGCAGCCCCATCCACCTCCACGGCGCATCCTCTTTCCACCTTAGTGCACGTTGATGAGTTTCTGACAGGAAGTAGCAAAGGTCCTTCGGTAATTATTTATTTTCGCCTGCAAGCAAAACCAAACACGCCAAAATAAAAGCAGCAGCTAAATAAAAGGATTCACAAACAACAACAGCTACCACAACAACACTTGCTTACCATGCAAGCAAATGCTGCATCCATCCTACGAGTGAGCGCTCGTCTCGTGTTGCTCGTCTTCTTGTGCGCAATCAAGCTCATGATCGTCATCTTCATCATCTTCGTGTTGCTCGTAGCGGCCGCGGTCGTGGTCGATGGATTATTATCCTTTTTTTACGCGAGTTTAAGTCATAATCCTTGCTGTAATTTTCAGCTTAATTGTTGTTGTAACTCGTTGTATCTAGGATGTTGATGTTGTTATTATTATTGTTGTTGTTTTTGTTGTTTTGCTTTGGCTGCATTATTACTGTCAAAACAACGCCGGACAAGCGTCCTTTGCTTCCTTCCCCCAGTCCTCCTCCTCCTTCCCGTACCATTACCGCACTGTACAGTTTATTTTTGGCTAAGTGAGTAATACGCGTGGCTATGAGCAGCATTTTTACACTATCATTGTATGAGTCGCTGTCTGTGCGGGTTTCGCTGTCTCTCTGTGAGTGTGTTTGTGTGTGTGTGAGTGTTAAAAAAGAACCACTTTTTAGTATTTACAGCAACATTAAATATTTTATTGTTTTATGTTGTGTTTTATTTTTTTTTTTTTTTTTTTTTTTTGTTGTTTTGTTGTGCCATTTTTCTGCTGATTGCCTTGTAGTTAAATAATTTATTGGTTGCAAAATAAAACGCTAAAATAATAAAAATAAAAAATAACATACATAAACAAATACAAAAACAACAACAAAACACTTACTACGCGAATGAGTAATGAATTTTTTCGATTTGGCCCCAAAAGGATTCGCTTGTTTGCTCGCCCAGCAGCTAATGACTAGGTGGTGGAAGCGGAAAATTATACATTTTTAGAATGCAATAAATTAAAGTCTTACCTAAAGCTGATTGCGCTGCCATCAAGGCAGGCCATAAAATAATTTATTACGAATGAACATGATGCCAAAAAGCACAGCAAAAAAATAACAAAAACATACGTCATAGTTTCAGGCGGTTGTAGAGAGGATATAAATATTTAAACTACTAGAATTATGACAAAAATATGATTTGTTGAATTTAAAATTATTTGACAAGTATTGAAATATTAATGTCTGGATCATGATACAATTAAACAAGGTAGGAGTGACAGTTTTTTCGTCTTACAACAAATTTCAAAAATAGTATAAATTAGAGAACGAAAAAGTAAAAAAGAAAAAAGAAAATAAAATATACAGGCAAATGGCAGTCCGTGCAAGACACTAGTGAGAAAATAGCCAATTGTCACTCCTAGCTTGTATAATTGTATCATGGTCTGGATACGTTTTTTTAATGATTTTTTAATATATATAATACCGTATCGAAAAAAGTACGCCCACATTTTTTGCTTTATAGGTCATTGGGGTCAAGGACCTCATTCTAGCACTTCCCAGAAATCAACTTAATATTAAAAAAAATAAAGAATCAAATCTAATAAAGTGTTTTGAGCCGTTAAATGACCAGGTAAGCACATAAAAAATAACTTCATTTAACATCTTTCCTTGGCACACTGAGCTATTTTAGCTTATCTATGCCATCCTAAAAACTCCAAACGTTTTGTCGATGTAGTACATGAATCTCCCATTGAAACTTTAGAGCCAAAAATTTGGTCTCCTCAAGACAAAAATATCGGAATATTATTCTTTAAGATCGGACTCTATATGTTGAAGATGTGAGAAAAAAGCCTACGTTCGGCAAAACAAAACAGAAAAATTTTTTTAATCTTAAATGCTCTGATAGCGGTAAGCCGCTGTGATCGAATTTCGAAGATGCACATGAGTTAAGGCTCAAAAGTATGATACGATCTAGGTTAACCTTGACACAGGGTGCATCAAAGTAGATAAAAACTCAGTTACTAATTTAAGCGTTCTCTGTCAAAAATAAATTCCGAGTAACTTTCTCGGTATATTGGTAGTATAAATAGAACCTATGTAGCTTGAGTGGATCACAGTGTGAAGTCATGCAAAGACTACTGATGAGTTGGTGTAGCGGCCAACGAAACAGTCTGTATAGTCAAGCTGTGTGATTTGCACTATACAGAGCCGTTGTTGTTGTTGTTGTTGGTTGTTGCCTTCTTTGTCTTCATGTTGTCTTGTTGTCAGCATACTTGGCCTAAAGCTCAAATTTGTTTTCAACGAAAAAATTTTTTGTAAATAGAGTTTAATAATTTTTTTAAGAATTTAATAAGTTTGTAACCTTAGAATGGTTAAAATTTTTTCGAAAGAGTTTAATAATTTTTTAAGAGTTTAATAAGTTTCTAACCTTAGAATGGTACATTGGGAAAATAGAAACTAAGATCTGGTGGGTAAGTGCTAGAACGGGATGCTTGACCCCAATGACTTATAGAGTAAAAAAAAATTGGAATTCTGGCAACAAAAACAAGATCGACCTGTAAATGCCGAAGATATGAAGAAAAACTTAAATACGTGACCTCTACATTTGGTCAATAAAATACAAAAAAAAATCTTGAGATTGTCTTTTAAAAATGCTTCAGATTAGTTAGTGTGGGACGTACTTTTTTTGCCTATAGCTAATCAGCCTCCACGTGGTTTGAGTTGGAAAACGTTTATAAAACGGCTAACGGAAGGAAACAACCAATTTTTTATCGTAAACACCCCGTATAATAAACATTATCGCATTAATTTCTGTCATTTCATGAAATTGAATCGGTTATAGATCCACTATCTTGAATTTTGCAAATCTAACTTCGAATTCGTAATCAACCGTCTCATAAACCCCCTTATACACATTTTTTTGTAATTTTGAAGCATTTTATGAAATTTGGTCGGCCATATTGAATCCGCCATCTTAAATTTTGAAAATCTAACCTCAAGTTCGTGATCAACGATCTCAAAAACCCCTTTTTTGTAGATTTTTGGGACAATATTCATAATTTATCAAATGACGTTAATTTTTTACACATTGATATATTGAAGAGGTTACGTTGATTATAAGCAATAAATAAATATTCCAAGTTATACTTTAAATATTTTGTGCACTTTTGGTTTTGGTTTGGCACCGATTCAGTAACTTTATTGATGCAAAAAAGATTCTCAAAAAAAAAAAAAAAAACCCAAATAATTTCGATAGTTTTTAATTAAAATGCGTCATATCGGTTTCTGAAATCATTATTATGCAAATCTGACTGCACCAATCGAAAGAGCGACCCCAAAAATAGTAGAATAGGTATGCTTTGGAATTTTTTATTCCAATTTTTAATGGCAAAAATAAGTATCAAACATCATATTAAAATTGTGCTCTTCCCGGACTTAATGGGTTAATGGCTTTCTTGGATATAGTTGGAGCTTTTATTAACGTCACAAAGCGATCAATACGGCTTTGGATTAAGTGTGAAGAAAATTACCTGAAAAAATTTTACCTGATCTGGGCGAATACCTACATACCTGTAAGATCTGTGTCACGAGACACGTCTCAAAGTTGCGTTTTCTCTCTACTCCTCTGGGTCGTTTTAATAAAATGATCACTTGGGCGTGAGGTCTTTATAGAGGCAGCTTACGTCGATGACCTTCTAAGTATTTACAGTCAGTTGCAAGTTGCCAACCACTCTAAGTGATATTATGCGAAGAGCTCTTTGTAACTTTAAAGCTAGACCAAGGTCTGTGGTCTTTGAGTAAATTTGAGGACAAAAACAGAGCTGCTCTATTTATGAAGAAATTAAAAATTCTGTCTTTGAAACCTGTCCTGTTAAATAAGTCTCGGATAGAGAATTAGATGTAAGTTTAATATTCTAAATCCAATTAAAAAAGCCACCATTGCTCTGCACACTAGTGTAATATGGACAAGATGTGACAAAGGTAGACTAGGTCAGGCAAGGTTGGACAAGGTCGAACAAGGTCGGACAAGATCGAACGAGATTAAGTATTCTACGCCTTATTGTTCAAAGGCTTTACACTAGCTTTATTGGGACCATACTTTTACACGAAGTTGTAATATGGTGGTTATCCTTAAAGAAAGTCACAAATATATAAGCACTACAAAAGGTTCAAGGTTCTTACGAGGCTTTACGAGGTCAATTTGACTTGAAGTTAGTGACTTTTTGAGTAAAGGGTATTTTTTGTTTTTTTTTTTTTTGCAAAATATTGTTTTATTTTTCAATATAGTCTCATTTCAGATCGATACTTTAAGACCAGATACAGTTTTTTATTCATTCCAAATAATAGGTTTTATCTAGGTCCTCAAAATAAGTGATTGTACCGCTGATGACCTCTTCATTACACATAAATATCTTACTGCTGAGTCATTTTTCTGATTTGGAAATAGGAAATAGTTGCAAAGGGTAAAATATGATGGATGGGGAATATGGTGTGTGTAGGAATATGTAATATGCTTGATGGGGTAGCAGTTTGTAGCCCAATTTTGAGAAAAAACATCTTGTGCTGCCTTCATCTTTTTCCACTTGAACTGGTTGCCTTGCAAACAGAATCTTTTTCAACAGTCGGCGGACTATGAGAAATTATAGTTTATTTTGGCCTGAAAACCGGTCATGAATCCATACTCTACAAAATATAATTTTATTTCTACAGAAACTAACTGCTACAAGCCTTTGATATCCTTGGCTGGACTCTGTTTTGGAGTTTTTCCACCTAGGTCATATTGGAAAAATGGTGCTAGGTGGGAAAAGAGTGTTTTTTCTTTGATTGAGATGATTAAAAACTAGATCACAAGCTTGGCTATTGGAACTGTTTAAGAGAGCTAAAAGTATAATTTACCTATAGGCTGCCTTTCTGTAGACTACCTAATGAGGATATTTAAATTATGCTATGAATTTTCAGACATTTACTGTGAGATCACGCACAAACTTGAACGTAAACTCATAGAAAAAAGCCCGTTCCATTGGAATAGCCTTACAATTTTTTATTTATTTTTTTTTATCGAATTCCTAACATTTCCTTGGAAAAATTTTGGTTTAGAGTGTAACCAACTAAAAATCACTATAGCTTTGATAAAGCGTGTGTTTTGAAGCGTCAACGTTACGTTTTACGGCGCAGGTCTCCAAAAAATTTCAAACAAGCCACTATTTTAAAATACATCGGCGTTGCATGAAATTGTAACTTAATTATTATAGGTGTTATAGGCTTGGGCATTTAAGTTCACCATAAAGATAGCTCTTTTTAGTTCAATCGTATATAATGAACTAGTTCGTTCATTTAGTTCTTTTAGTTCGTTCGTTCTTTTTGTTCGTTGCATCTTTTACTTCGTCTATTCTCTTAGTTCGCTAGTTCTTTTAGCTCGTTCGTTCTTTTAGTTCGTTAGGTCTTTTAGTTCGATTGGTCTTTAAGTTCTTTTCGTATACTCATTCATGTCTAGGTATATAAAATAAAAACTTTTTAACAAAAAAAAAAACCGACTTCAAAATCACTACAAAGTAAAAAATAATTTTGAATAAATTTTCCCATTCATTTCTTGGTCATATTTTAAAAGCTATTTATATGTATTATAATATTGGAAATCTTATAATTTTCATTTTTTCTATTTTGTTTTATTATCATCAATATATTAATTGCTTTATGTACATAAAAGCTTTGAAGTCGGCGCTTATCTTACTATGTCAAAATCTGTTTATTTTAATTTTTTCTAATTTGTTTTATCATAAAAATATTATAAACTTTATGAATATAAAAGCTTCTTAGCGATTTTTTTTCTTTCAGTTGGCAATTTTTGAGTACGCTGAATGTAGCCAATGTGTTCCATGCATTATTTGTGCAGCTGTTACACACTATGTCATATTCAATATGAGCTTTACAAGCTCACCCAAACCAGTTTAGTCAGAAATTTAATGTGTACAAAGCTTTTAAAATTTACAACAGTGTCACCAAGGCACCAAATAGTGCACGGATGGTAAAAGATCATGATTGTGTGTTAAAGATGAGCGCCAACTTCAAAGCTTTTATGTTCATAAAGCAATTAATATATTGATGATAATAAAACAAAATAGAAAAAATGAAAATGATAAGATTTCCAATATTATAATACATATAAATAGCTTTTAAAATATGACCAAGAAATGAATGGGAAAATTTATTTAAAATTATTTTTTACTTTGTAGTGATTTTGAAGTCGGTTTTGTTTTTTGTTAAAAAGTTTTTATACTATCTTCCTTTTTAGAGAATATGAAATATTTTATGTAATCGTATTCTTGAGGAAAATTTCAAACATGAAACTTTGTTCTTAAAAAATTTGTTTTATTAATTCCTGAAAGTTTGTTGGGTATTTTTCATTTCTGCTTCTTTACAATTTTTAGTGCCACGCCCTTTCTCTAAATTCGCCCACTTTATTTACCGTAACTTATAATGATTCTACCTAGCCCTGTGCCAAATTTCAGTTTCCAAGTATCAATATTAACCGTAATATAGTACTTTCCTTAAAGTACCACACCCTGTGTACAATCCCGCTCACTTTTTTATGACTTTTACCCACCTACCTGCATACCAAATATTAGTACGCTGTTGTCAATATTAACTAAGATATAGTATTTTTATAATATTTACACGCCGCTTTGTTATATAACGCCCATTTTTTTGGCCGTAATTTTCAGTAACTGTACCTACCCATGTATTAAATTTCAGCACCCTAGTGTCAGTATTATTCGATATATAGTGTGTTTCTAATATTGCCACACCCATTTGTCGAATAACGCCTACTTTCTTTACAGTAATTTTTAAAAATTGTGTCTACCCCTGTACTAAATTTCAGTTCCCTAGTGTCAATATTAACTGAAATACAGTGTTTTTCCAATATTGACACATCCCTTTGTCAAATAACGCCCACTTTATTGACTGTAATTTGTAATAACTATGCCTACCCATGCACTAAATTTCAGCACCCTAGTGTCAATATTATTCGATATATAGTGTGTTTCTAATATTGCCACACCCATTTGTCGAATAACGCCCACTTTCTTTATAGTAATTTTTTAAAATTGTGTCTACACCTGTACTAAATTTCAGTACCCTAGTGTCAATACTATTTGAGATACAGTGTTTTTTTAATATGACCACACCCCTTTGTTAAATAACGCCCACTTTATTGATCGTAATTTGTAATAATTATGTCTACCCCAGTATTTTTACTGTAAGTTTCAGTACCCTAGTGTCAATATTAACTGAAATACAGTGTTTTTCTTATATTGACACGCCCCTTTGTCGAATATCACCCACTTTTTTAAAAAAGAACCTTCGCGTTCATGGTATCTATGTGTTGACAAAAAATTACGGAAATCGGGAAAGAGCTGTAGAAGTTATCGATGTACATACATTTTAAAAAAAAAAAAAAAAAAAAAAAAAAAAAAAAAAAAAAAAAAAGCGGACAAACCAACGAACTTGAGAACCTCCTCCTTTTTGAAGTCGGTTAATGAAACAAACTTAGTCTGAATATGTTAAAGCCATCAAATCCACCATTTCTATTAGTGCAGACACAAAAAGTGTCTCAAACCAAGGACTCAAACCATAGCTTGGTAAATTTAGTAATTTATGCTCTCGTTCGTTTTGTTCCTACTCGCTGCAATATCAATTGAATTAAAATCAGCTAAAAGAACTAAAATAACAAGAAATACTGAACTAGTTCACATAGTTCATGAGTGGGAAGCGTTCAATTGAACCAGTTCGTTCATGAACTACCCAAGGTGTTATGATATATCAAAGTAATGACATGACAGTAAAGGTTAATTCTTTGACTTTATGACGAAAAAAAAAGATAAAAGTTTATGATGTTATCGAGAGGAGGAAGCTGCCTAATCAACGAAACTTCAAATTTGTTACATGGAACTATAACTGTCTCTTTGCCACGGTAAAAACTATTACACCCAAAGATCTTATGATAAAAATAGACCACAAATTCATAACGTCATGAAGCCGCGGATCTAGTCGCTACAAAATCGAAAATGCCTCAATTATGCAACGGCGTTGCATGGAATTATTACTCATTGAGCATCTATATGTGACACGGTAGATGTTGTGAAACAGAACTGAAGGATTTAAAATTAGCCATATGACATAAATAAAAAAAATTAAATTCAAATTAAATTAAAAATGGTTCTTTGACCTCATAATGCAAATAAAACATGTCTCGAAGACGTAATATTTTGGAGTCATTAAACTGCTTTTAATAACAATCTTAAAAATAGAAATCAGACCATTTTACTACAGTGAAAGCTAAATAAGCGGACATTTCCTATAGGCGGACACATTCTTGGGACAATTTTTGGTTTTTTTTTTTCATAAACGGACACGGACACACACAAACATGTCTATTTATGAAAAAATCTCCTGTAAGCAGACGTGAAGCTCTAATAAGCGGACAATTTTTTTCCATTTTTTTTTCTTTTGTTTTCTTTTTGTTTTGACATCTCTCATATGCGGACAAAAAGTAGGTAACCATCGGTGTCCGCTTTTACTGTATTTATATTTCATTTTTTCTTTTTCTTACTCTAAATAAAAAATAATTAATTGAAATTTTATAGGTATAGATTAGAATATATTCTTACCCATAAATTGTATAATATGTACAGTTGTCTTTGGTATTGTTAACGGCATTTAAGTGTTCTTAGCTTTTAATTCTCTCTTCCAACTACACTTCACATTTCGTTTTATTTAACTTTAATCAACATCTTTGTTTTTTAGGTTATAAGCTCCTCTCATCATGTTTTTCCAACCCTCAAACAAAATATTGATACCGCTATATACATCAACTTTCTTTTAACTTCTTCAAAAAGCACAGCGCTGATACTCTCAAGGATAACCGAAAATAAAACCCTTTTTAATAATCTTTTGTTTTTATAACTTTCATCCCTTCAAACTTAAAAAAACAAAACTGCAGCAAAGTGCTGCAACAAAATTCTTAACAAAAGCATAAACATAAAATCGTTGTTGTAGTCGAGGGTGTAGCGCAAAGGACCAGACAGGACATTAAGAGGGCGTCGCGCATATTGTGACATAACATCATAATCATAACTAAATTTAATGGTGCAGATACGACATGTGTTCACTTGTGTCTTAAGTGTGTGTCTTTACTAGCTTCGGGAAATTCACCCGTTCCTGCATCAAGATAGTTTATTTCTTTACACCATTTCGTGGTGTTTTTCCAAAGCAGCTTCAGCAACATCAGCAGGAGCAGCAGCAGATCCACTTAAAACCTTTACAGATAAGTTTGTTTATACTGGGATATTGTGTGGAAGAGGAGTGAGCATCTTATGGCAGGATGCTTGTAGTGAATGTCCTTGTTTGTTTTGCGTTTACGTTTACTCGAGCTTCAACGTCCGCTACTTTGTTGTTGTGCTGTTGTATTTTGTTTTTTTTTTTCGTAAATACGCCATTTTAAGAGCTACACTTACATTTTTACATCTTAACAAGTTTTTGTATTGTTGTTACTGTCGTGTTGGTTGGCTTTAGCTTGCTGCCCCGAGGTCCACACCCACACATAAACAAACCACACACACACACATACACACACGCACAGCTTCTGGACCTTGCCGTTAATGTCATCGTTTTCTTATGCTTCCTGCTTGAGTGCCTTAGCTCGCCAAAATGTGAAAAAATTAATTTATTTCTTTAAGGATCTACTGCTTGGTACTCGCCCGTACTTACTCACTCCTATCAACTCAGCACACTTCGTCTTCTTTCGCGCCCTCGCCTATACTTGGCTTGGTTTATTGAACGTTGTCGGATTTGTTTATTTTTTTTTCTCTGTTGGTGTGTGTTTATTTATATGTATTTGTTTTTTGTAGTTTTTTTGTTATTTAGTTATTTTTTTATTTGAGTGTACGTGTGTGTATATGTGCGTATGTGTGTCAGTTTTTCGCACACATGCATGTTTTACGTTTTTATTGGCTTGCTCCTGTCATAATAACAGCCGTTATAATAGCATTATTTCAAGGCTATTTTATGTTTGTGTTTCGTTTTAATGCGATGGTGGTTCGGCTGCTTACATCCATTTGTCAGTTGATGTGGCGTATGAGTCGTATAAGTGTGTGTAGTTATGGATGTGAATGTGTGTGTGTGCGCGTGTTAGTGTGCGTGTAGTCGTGTATTGGTAAGTGCCGAAGGTTATCCCATAAGCCTCGAATTGTGCCATAAATATTTTCAAAAATGAATTAAGTTTCTGTCATGTATAAATATGTTGCCTTCGAGTTGGTCCATATTTTTTTATGTCTTTTTATATCTTTTGGGGGCTTATTTAAGGCTCATTGATTGTTACATCTCTTGGAATGGTCAGTCATTGTGATTAGATTGCTTGAGAAGTCCAGCTGAATTTATCATTAGTTTGTTTAGAAAGAAAAATAAAAATAATGAAAAAAAAAATTCACTAAAGTAAATAAATAAATAGATCATATCCACACTCTACACTAGAGTGAAACGAATTTTTAACCTCATGGGTTTCATATATTTTTGAAAACTATGAGTAAAAAAATAAATTTCTGCATCTTTAGTTTTTTTCTGCGACATAACTTTGACTGCGCCCGAGGGTTTTTTATATATTTCATGCCAGAATTATTATTTTTTTTTTTCTGAAATCCAAAGCTAAGTTTGAAAATAAGTTGCTAATTTGTTGATGCAAACCTCTTCATTAACGCATAAATGATAACTTGTCAAGAGTTTCCTATGATACCATGTATGCGCTAGGAGATATGCAGGATCAAAAATCACCGAAATCAGTCATTCGCTTATATCTCCGCTCGTCTTTGTAGACAGAAAATATGCTCAGAACAAAATTGTAGATCAGATAATTTTCTACAAAAATGCCCTGAACAGTTTTAACTAACAGTTTCCACGCTATGCGACTAGATATGTTTGAAGAACGCAAAGTAGAAATTTTATATTAACTTTGAGGAAAACGGAGATATAAACAAATGCCCGATTTCGGTGATCTTTGAACCTGAATATCTTCTAGCGCGTACATGACAAGTTGTTGTTAATGAGTAAATAAAGAGGTTTGCATCAAAAAAATTAGCTCTTAATTTTTTTTTAATTTCAGAAAAAAAAGTCTGATAATGAAATATATTAACCCGCATCCATCGGAAATTTCTAGAAACGAAAAGTACGTTGTGCATCAATTTGATGCAGATACAAAAAAAAAATATTATTCATCGGAATATTTTTAATTTATTAACTATTCTAGCGCGATAAGTATAAGACTATCTCTAACTGTAGAACTGCTCACTTGTTTATTTTGATATTTTAGGAAGGTAGCCAAAATTCTGAATTTAAATATGCATATTTGTTTTTAATATATGAATGTGTTTCAGAAATTTGCATCAATTTGATGCAAACGATGGATGCGAGTTAACCCTTGGGCGCAGTCAAAAGTTATGTCGCAGAAAAAAACTAAAGATGCAGAAATTTATTTTTTTTTATGCGTAGTTTTCAAAAATATATGAAGCCCATGAAGATTTTTTGCTTCCATACATTTCGTTCCACTCTACTCTACACTGATTTTTTTTTTCTCTCTTAACAACGGGGATACATCGACGGTACTTACGAAAAAAATCTTCCGACAGAAAATTGCGGCGAAGAAAATCTTTTTTTTTCAAAATGCGACGGAAAAAATCACTTTTATCAAAATGCGGCGAAAAAAATTACTTATATCAAAATGCGGCGAAAAAAATCTTTTTATTATTGCTTACTTTTTTCGTTTAAGAATTTAATTCGTGGTAGAGTTCACTTCAAACATATACTTGTTATATTATTTGTTAGTGAAAATTCTCATTGATTTTTTAAAAAGTTTTTATGTAAAATTTCGAAACAATCATATGAAATATATTTATGTTACATTATTTGTTGATAAAAATCATTTTATACAGTACTGTAAGGAATTATAAAGACGAAATTATAAATAGAAATAATTATTTAAAAACATAATTTTTTCAGAAAAATTGTTCCCGCTCCTTAAAAAATACAGCGTTGTTAACGGTCAAACTCTGAAAAGAGATATTCTTCGCCGCATTTCATAAAAAGAGATTTTCTTCACCGAATTTTAAAAAAAGGGATTTTCTTCGCCGCACTTTTTTGATATGGATTTTTTTCGCCGCATTTTGCAAAAAAAGATTTTTGTCGCCGCAGTTAAAAAAAAAGGATTTTCTTGATCGCGTTAAAAGAAGAGATAGTCTTCGTAGGAACCGTCGACGTAATATCGATACACAGAGGGGTGAAATCGCAAAAAATGGAGATTAATTAAACTATTTATCCGATTTTAAAAATTCTTTCACTATTAGAATGCTACGTTATCACTTAGTGTCATAGGCTACACATCTTTTGGAAAAGTGGGCGGTGCCACTCCCCACTATTAAAAATAGCTCTAGCGGCCATAGTAATAGACCGATTGTCATGAAACTTTCCCAATGTTGTGCTGTTGACCTGCTAATAGTCCTTGGCTATACTTGGTTATGATTGGATAAAGGGGCGTGGCACCACCCATATAACCTGAAACTTAGAACGGATGTATCTCATGAACTATCAGAGGTATGAAGATGAGATTTGGTATATATGTTGATCGTACAGTATGAATTACATCCAAGGTGGAATAGGGCGGTGCCACGCCCCCTTTTAAAAAATTCTCTGGCTCAGTCGGATTTTTTTTTTTTTTTGAAAAAAAAAGTCATACAATTTTTACATGGTAATCAATTTATTTTTAATATAATTACGTAGACGAAAGGGGGATTATTGCATCATATATGTAACTAAATTCAGAACTCAAAGCAGATATTAAAACTGTTCGATCTACAAAATAGGAAAAAAGTTTATACATAAGTATTTATATTTACTAGTATCACCTTTGGTCGAGATTCGACCATTTAAAAATTGATTTTTGTTTTTTTGTGTTTTTATTGAAAACATTTTTTTCTTTCTTCACTCATATGCAAACGTAACCGAACTTATACAGCACCAAACGCACCACCAGCAGGAAATCACAAAACAGTAACTCAAATCTGATTTTCCATGTTCTGTGATTTTTACTTTACCCTAGTAAAAATCCCTAGTACCCTACTTCCCTTATTCTACTTTCTAGTAGAAATGCTTTCAAAGCTATTTGATATAACAACTTTGAGTTGTATAAGTGTTTCTACGCCCCTTTGTCAAGGAAGGAAGTTCTTACCATGTTTCATTGATTTGTGACTTATAGTTCAAAAGTTATACCGAAAATTTGGGCTGATGAAAAGTGCCTCGCATCTATTTAACGCTCATCAAATGTAACCAGTGGAATGGAACGTCTGATTTGAGGTCGAATTGCCCAACATAGATATTTGGTGCACTCCTTTTCCCTACTCTTATTAATTTAAAAAAAAATTATCAAAATTGGTTGAGAAACACGGGAGAAAATGTTTTTTAACTGTTCTGCGTACACCTATTTATATATAGATATATAATTATAATATGTATAATATAAAAAGTAGATAAGGAAATGGCTTAAAACGTATATTTGTGTATATAACTTTGGAGTGGTTTGAAATATTTGAAAAAATTTTTCACAGAAATTATTTTTTTAGCTGTAGAACTTTATAAAAAATACAAAAACAACATTTTGAAAAATGTTATTTGCATCAAAAAAATCGTAGGGGTAGCTCATGATTTTCGATGATAGAAACACTTAATTAAATTATGTGTCAAAATGAAGCAATTTTTGCAAATAAATGATATGGTATATGAAAGAGTGTGAGAAAAGAAAATGGAAAAACAAAAATAAAATTACAAAAAAAGAATGTCTGGTCTAATTTTTGAGCAAAAATTTAATATTTTAGAGTTTTTTTGAAAACAACACAAGAAATTGAGTTAGTGAGATAACGGTAAATCTTTTCTTATTTCTCAAAAGTTATTTTATTAAACTGTCAGACAAAGAAAATTTAGTGAAAATCGATTGGAAAATGGCTGAGATATTTGCATGCAAAATCAAAATTTGAAATATCAATTGTTTTTTCTCATTCTGAGGCAATGACATTGCTTTAAGAAATGCATTGCATGGAAAAAATCTACAGGTTTCGAAATATCGCAATACTTTTGATGTCATAATAACGGGAAATTTTTTTAACATACTATTCGTTAAAAATATTAGCAAAAAAGTTTTCGTATACCGTTATTTTTCTCAACCAACGAATTTTCATACAAAAAACGTTGTACTGAAAACATCTATAGTTTTCGAGATATCACAATAATTTTGATGTCAGTAACGGAAATTTTTCAAAATTTACTATTTGTAAGCAATTTTACCATCACAATATATATTGACACTTGTTACATGAAAAAGTGCTTATTGTAGGGTAACCGTAAACGGTGGTGAAAAATATTAAATTTTTTTTTGCACATCTTATGAATGTCTACATTTCTCTCTTATATCATGTTTTTCCATCTCTTATAGTTTAGCTTTTATTTAATAAATGCTATTTTTCCGCTCATATTTGAGGTCAAAGGTCACCAATCGTATACTCAATCATATTGTGCAGCCAGACCTTTCATCTGATATCACATTCTTCATTCTACCTCTTCCCAGTTCTGAGATCCCTAACTAAAATTAATATAAACTTTCAACGTTAATATTTCGGGTCAAAGGTCATCAATTTAAAATCTAACATAATTCGGCACATCTATGGTGCAGTACCTTTCGAATGATATACGTTTTATTGTCCTTATTCTAAAACAAATATTGACAAAGTGTACGACAACATTCGATGTTTGCGTATTAATATATAAGATGTATATATTTATTATAAGACATGTGTTTCTGACCTGCTATTTTAAGAAATATGGCCAAAGTCATCAAACTCCAATGCATCGCCCTCGATATAATCAGCATCGTCATCTGTATCATGATTTGTGCCTTCTGGTGCCACGTTCGTCAAAACTGAAGGCGAAACTAGTAGATCTACTACTGATTTTGGAAGTTGGTGGAATTTTTTTTTTTTGAAAATTTTGTTTTACCAGATAGGATTGGATCTGAACTAAGTAGGAACCTATTTAATATGTCTCGATTGCAATCCTCCCGACTACATTTGCGAGAAAAATGTTCTCTGTAGTTTTTAAAATCTTTGTTTCGGGCTTCCTGGGCTTCCTCAGACAGTTCATCGATCGGTAATAGCGCATGCGAAATGATTTCTGAGCCATGAGTTAAAAACTTATGCAAGGTTGGTGGCATGCTAACGATATACAAAAACAGCAATTATAACAAAGAAAACGAAGAAAAAGAAAACAAAAGACAAGAACTGGTGTTATTTGCTTGAGTGACTATTTTCACAGTTAATTTAATAAAAAAAATTCGGGCCAAAACGCGCAACATTTTAGCACTGAATATGAAAGCCTAAGAACTGTAGTTTCTTAAAAAGTTAATATACTAACGCCAACTAACACCATTCATATTTAAATATTCACGAATATTTTGAAAATAGCCAAAATTTAGACACATTTTAAAATATTTTTTAAAAATATTTCTACACATTTTTTGTTTACACAATTATTTTTAGAACAACGCTAAAATACCTTAGGTTGAAGATTCCATAGTGAAAGTATTACTTTTGACTTGCGAAAAACTATATATTAAGCGTCGAAATATACCGAATTTCAATTAACACTATTGTGCGCGAATAGCTCAAAAATTACTTAACTTTAACACAATGCAGCTTGACAAGTAAACAACATATGACATTGAAATTTTCAGTAGTGATGTAGAATTTTATAAACTTTAATCGGATACTAAGTATTTTTCAAAAAAACAAATTTTCATTTTTCAATTAATATCCATTTTTTGCGATTTCACCCCTCTGCGCGACAGCTGCTGAAACAAAACTAATTAAATGTTGAGAAGCTTGAAGAATGTTTAAAGAGTAGAAATATTTGAAAAATTTTGTTAAGAATAAAAAATAAAAACTTAATCTTAATGAAGAAACTCTTATGAAAGCTACATAAAGGAATGTGATCGTTCGATGCCTATTTTACGGGCCGTGAGGTCAGTGCTTAAAATGCTCCATTAGACACAGACATTTTTTTCAACTGAAATTCACTTTGTCCACAACGACAGACTTTAGAGGATAAATAATGCAATGCAAGGCTAATTGAGAACACGCACATTAACTGTTCGGGTTCGACATCAAACTAATCGGTCTAGTTATCGATAATTTGTGTATAAAGAATTAATAACACTCAAAACACAATTCAATCATAAGCAGCTCTACCACAGTCCTTTCAAGGGCCAATATAGCCATTCGTTTCTTTTTTACTTGAGTTTTGAAAAACTTCTCTTCAGTGACTTTCGACAATGAGTTGTATTAGGACAGTCGCGTCTTAGAACTCTGCCTGGAATTACCCAATTTTGTCCAAAGCCAGGAAAAAGAAAGATAGTAGCCGGCATAGGAAGGTTTTTAACACACAACTTCACATACCTGTGTAAAAAGAAAAAAGGCCCAGCTTGAGTTTTGTGTGGCCATCTACATCTTGGAGTAGTTGTGACTATTATACAACAAAATTAGCCTTATACCTACGAATGCAATAGCAAATGCAACAACTCGGCACTGGACTCTAGCACGGGAATAGCCATACATCTAGATCAAACATGCCCACGTTGTTGCCCGTATGGCCCGCGGTGCCCTTCATACAAATTTTTTTTTATCTTCATTTTGTTTGTCTTTGCGATGATCCAAAATTTAAGAACACCTGCAAAAAACAACAAAACAAACCACACTTGTTCAGTGTTCAGCACATTTTCCAGCGAACTTTAGAAAAACAAATGCATTCAAAACCAAAATAAAAAAAACCGCACACTCGATGATGTCGATGCTAAAGCTGATTATCTCGTTTCTTGTGTGTCGAGTAAATTTTCATGCACGCATTGTTATTGTAATAGTGTTATCGCAGTGCACTGGCAAATAAATCTTAATATTTGAATACGGCCTTCCGTTATTTATATTGAAAACAAATTTGATCTTTAGGCCAAGGATATTGACAACAAGATTACATGAAGACAAAGAAGGCAACAACCAACAAATCACACAGCTTGACTATACAGACTGTTTCGTTGGCCGCTACACCAACTCATCAGTAGTCTTGTATGACTTTTGTCTGTGATCCACTCAAGCTCATTAGGTTCTACTTATACTGCCAATTATGTCGAGAAAGTTAACCGGAATTTATTTGACAGAGAGAAGGCTTAAGTTCTTATCTGCTTCGATGCACCCTCTATCAAGGTAAACCTAGATCGTATCATACTTTAAGGCATAGCCTTAATTCATGTGCATCTTCGAAATTCAATCAAATCGGTTTACCGCTATCAGAGCATATTGAAGTTGTTGTTATTTTGCTGTTTAACTTCTACCTTTTTCCACACTTCCATTTTAAGGTTTCAGTTAGTTTAACTGATTGAGTTCATTGTGTTGTCATAATTGTAATACCTATCAAACATTGAGTATATTTAAAAAAAATAAACCACATTTTCTTATAGTGAATTTCATGACTTACTTTCTTAAAGTGTATTTCATGATTTTATTGCATTGTAATTGTTTTTTGTTTTGTTTGATTTTTTGCCAAACGCAAAGACGAGCAACATTTTGTGTTTGTTTTTTTTTTTTAAAGCATTGGCCCGCGCTGAAAATTTTTTGGGCCCCACTGATCTAGATGAACCACTGACTCATCATTGACATCAGCGTTAGTGAAAACAGAAGAGAAAAACTGTGCCAATATCTCCGGATATTGGAGGAAGAAATTAAAAGAACACGAATATTCGTCGAATTTAATATTCCTTTGGCTGTGGGACACCAGAAGGATATCAATGAGTAAGCAACCTAGTTTTCACACGAAGCTGTGCTAACAACGATACGTTACGGAGGAAAAGTAGCATTACCAGTTTTTTATAAAGTAAAAAAAAAAATTTCGTCCAATTTGCGTTTTCCTCAAAAAACAACTTTTTCCTTCCGGGAGAGAAAGACTGTATTTTTTTTTCAAAAATTTGTTTTTGTAATCTTGATAAACACATGCAACTTTTAAGCATCTTAGAATGTGAAATTTGAAAAAAAATTGAATTTCGAAACGCCCTAATATTCAGTGGTACTAATGCGGTTTATCTTTGTGGAACCTTTTTAGAACTCAGCCTGGATGATTAATATCGTGTCACAATATCGCGAGCATGACCCATGGTAGTCGGGGTGGAGTTCCTCACATCTACAACCAGGTGGCAATGTCCATAAAGTGCCAATGTCAATAGATTTTAGATCGGTTTCCCAAATAAATGTGGATGATAACAGTAAGCTATCCACAAATTTGTACTATAAGTTTCAATACTGTTATGTACCCTGTATTAAATATTATTTTATTAATTATAATGGATGAACTTAGTATTAAATTCACAAAATTGGGTGATTGTCACACCTAGAATCAGGGAAGTGGTAGCCATGAAGTGTTTTGAAGGAACTCCCCTTGATCACTTTAAACGGGCTAGCGGGTGAACGGTGCATATCCTACCACCCCTCTACTACAATTTTTTTTTTTTCACTTCCTAAGTACAAAACTACAATAAAAAAATTTTGTTCAGCCAGCATGTTGTACAAGATTCACTGTGAGCCGCTGAGGCCTTCCAAAACCTGCTTTCGGAAAAGGCAAAACTGTTTCGAAAATTAGTTCAAACGAATGAAAAAGTGCAATCATCTTGGAGCATACTTTGCAAAACAATACAACCATTTTCACTGATTTTGCACTGTTTTTACATTGCTACGCCTAAAAGTGCTTCTACGCTATACAACGGCTGTACCAATATCGGCTGCTATTTGATGGTTGTGTGCTATTATTGTATTGTTTGGATGCAAATATGCGACGAGTTGGTTGCAATATTGCACGGTCGAATGGTTGAAACTGCCAACCGCTGTACGATGAGGGATTGTACAGTCGTTGTATCGTGTAGACACAGCTCCTTAAGGCTTAAAAGGCAACCTTCGTAGTGCTTCTGGAGCAAATATTGACTTGGTACTCGTACTCGCTATGAGTAGTGGTGGAAATACTATTTATTTATTTATTTATTTATTTATTTAATTATTTATTCATACGTCTACCTGGTTTCACCATTACAGACTATAACTTAACCTAAAATAATTAATTTAAATAAAAAGATACAGATACAGATATTTCGACATTTATATTGAGATGCTAGATGTTCTTATATTAACTGTTTGAATTATTAATTACTTTATAAATTTCTCTTACAAATGCAGGTCTATTTATATCGAAATTCACATGCCTGTTAATAGAATTAAACAGAGTAAGGCATCGCGATAATGGTTCATTCAGGCCATAGTTAGAACTATGGAACTGTGGAAGAAATAAGTTTCTTATTCGAAGGGATTTCTGCGGTGCATAAAAATTTATTAAAGAAAGTAGCTCAGGCGAAGCAATTTTATTGTCCAGTATGTCCTTTATAAACAAAATACTCTGAGCTCTTCTACGCTGCGTTAAGCTGTTTAAGTTCAAAAGTTGGCATCGAGATTCGTATGCAGGCATATTCTCCCCTGAAAAGTTTCGTCGAAGTGCGAATTTAGTGAAACGCTTTTGAATTTTTTCAATTCTATTAACAGTTGTGCTATAGAAAGGATACCAAATAATGTTGGCGTACTCTAAAGATGTTCTCGCAAGAGAGATAAATAATGTTTTTAAAGTAAACGGATCATTAAACTCTTTCGAGTTTCTGATAAGGAAACCGAGGAGAGAATTTGCCTTCGATATCGAATAATCAACATGTGCGTCAAATAACAGCTTAGTATCAATAAGGACACCTAAATCTTTGACGACATTTTCTCTTGCAAAAAAGCAATTGATATCATAATATTAGTTGTGAACTATTGGTGAGTGTTTACGTGCGCAAGTGAGAATCTTACATTTGTTAAAATTAAGATGTAAATCGTTCAGGTTGCACCATATTACTAAAGAATTTATATCTTCTTGAAACATAGTACAGTCATGTGAATTTGTTACAGAAGTGAACATTTTTAAATCATCGGCATACAATAAAAAGTTACATGACTTAAAAATACATGTAATGTCATTTATAAACAACAAGAATAGAAGAGGTCCTAAATGACTTCCTTGTGGTACACCAGAGTTTGCTAGGATGGTCCTAGAGTAACCTTCTTTCACCTTAACTATAAGTTTCCTATTGGAGAGATAGGATTTTATCCATAGTAGTAAGTTAGAATGAATGCCTAGTTTTTCGAGTTTCCTTAATAAGATTTCGTGATTAAGACTGTCAAATGCTTTGACGAAATCTGTATAGAGGGTATCAACCTGGTACCCACTTTCAATAGTACGCAATGAAAAATTCGTAAATGAAACTAAGTTTTTGCTGATAGATCTACTAGGAAAAAAACCGTGTTGCTTCGTTGTTATAACATTTTTAAAATCCGTAAAAAGCCGCTTGTTTACGATTTTATCTATTAGTTTTGGAATCACTGAAAGTTTTACGATGGGTCTGTAATTAGACACAAGTCCTCTCTGACCTGACTTGTAAATCGGGGAAATATATGAGGTTTTCCAATCATCCAGAAAAATGCCTGAAGATAACGACTTATTGAATATTATGGTAAGACATTTATAAAGACTAAAACCACAATTTTTTATGAATAATGGAGGTAAAAGATCAAATCCGGCGCCTTTATTACAATCCAGATCTTTTATCGCTGATAAAACCTCATTTTCCGATAGTTGAATATATCCAATACTAACAGCATTGGGTATGTTTGAAAAATCGGATCTATTGTTTGATGATTTAAAGCTGTCAAAAACTGCACCAAAAAAACTTGCAAACAATTCACAAATACCTTCTGAGCAGCTGGCGGTCTTACCCTGGTATTCCATGGTATTCGGTATACCAGTTGACTTTCGTTTAGAATTTATATAAACCCAGAAAGACCTTGAATTAGACTTAATGATGCTTTCTAAGCTAAAAAGATATTGTTTTTGTAAATAATTTGACAGGAACTCGAATTCCCTTCTGCGTAGAAGGAATTCACTTTTGTTTTGCGATTGATTAGATGTCTTGAATTTTTTATGCGCTTTGTTTCTTAAATTTTTTAGATGTAGAAGCCTATTGTTGTACCATGGCAAATTAAATTGGCGATTTACCCTCTTGACTGGGACATAGTTATGGAGAGCTTCGTTAAGAATAAATTTAAAAGTTGCATACATAGACTTGACGTCGAGAGAAGCTAAAATATTCTCCCAATAAATCGATGCAAGGTAATTATTAATAGCCGGATAATTGGCCTTACGGAAATTATATGAGCGCTCCATTTTTTCATTGCGTACGTTGTTATGTTTGTATACATAAAAATTCAGCGTAAGTTCTTTATGATGAATTGATTCTGATGTAAGGGGCATTAGACAGGTGTCAATCTTAAATGGAATGTCGTTATTTATGAAAATTAAGTCGAGTATTCTATTTAAACCGTTTTTAAACGAATTTATTTGAAAAAGATTAAGAGCGTAGAGCGAGTCGCAAAAAAGACTCTCAACTTCCTTCTTAACATTGAAAGGTAGGAGCATTTGATCGTTTATACTAAAAATCCATTGTAAGTCACCTAGATTAAAGTCACCTAAAATACAAGGGGTTTGATGCTCATTAAGTGAATCCAGGATATGATTTATGTTATATAAATGATTAATAAATATTTCGATATTACTGTTTGGTGGTATATAGCTTATTATAAAAACAACTTCACTCGTAACATAGGATCCGTAACATATTTAGTCGATACTAACCAATGGTTCATTGCTGAAATTTGTATATACGGCCATTAAGTTCTTAAAGGCCAATATTTTCTTATTCAGTGCTCGTATTTTACTCTTTGCCCCAATGACATAAAAATCACAGGTATTTTGAGAAACCACTTTGATTTATTTGCGTTGATTATTTTGAGTTCAACGCAAATAACCCATCCTTTCAAATACTTCAGCAACTCTTTTTCTAAAGTTTCTATTAATAAATAAACCAAGTTAAAGACATTACAATTTATTCATAAAATTTGAAAACAGCTTAAATTTGTATGTAAATTCACATGACAAAAAAAACAATTAAACCACTCCAGAACTAGTTCATTAAATTGCAATGCTATCAATAACTCAGATTAAATTTCCTCAATTCGGATTTCAAATTATTTCTAATTGAACTGAAATTCCATCATAAAATATTAAATTTTGTGCAACAATAAAAACAACAGCAACAACTAGAACAAAAACAACAACAACAACAACAACAACATTCAACAATAGCCGGATCAGCAACCAAGTATAATGAAATTTTAACGTCATCAACATTCAATCAATAAAATTCTGTAAAACTAGCGAGAGGAAGAGAAGCAATATAACAGCAAAAAAAAAAAATAATAAAAAAAATTTAGAAACAGCGTTAAAAGAATGAAAACAATAAAAAAATTCCCTAAAGACTAAGCTTTATAGAGGAAAAATAAACCAAAAACATTTCTAAATAACGAAAAACTAAATGAAAAAAAAAATAAAAGAGATAAAGTTAATAAAAAAAACACATTGTTAGAAATAATGAAGTGGAAGGCCAGAAAAGTGCAGAGTGAAGTTGGTGCTGATTGCATGCAAAAGAATTCAATGATAAAAAAATACATAGTATATATAGTATATATATGCAAAATAACTACTGCTACACTCACTCGAATAGACTGCCACTAAGTGGAACAGATTTGCTGCAAATATCGACGCTGGTGGGTGGGTCAATTGGTGAATTGGTTGACTAAGCAGGGTGCAAACATGATGGGCAGGGTTGCCAGGTGAATTTGTTAGAATCATCATGAACTAGCAGGAAGCAAACTATTTGCATTTGCATGTTGCATAGTTGTAATGCGAAAAAAAAACGAAGAAAAAAAATCAAAAACTACAAAATGCAATGAGACAAAAAAATTGAGCTCGTGGTTGATAAATTAAGCTTGTTTCAAAAAAAAAGCGAGGAACAGAGAGGAAAAGAGAAGTCAGGCAGAGAAGTGTTTGGTTTGGCAGACATTTTATTGGAGCAAGGTTAATTTAACAAAAAAAAAAAAAAATTAGGAACAAAAAATTTAAGGAAAAAGTTAGGAAAAATAAACAAAAAAAAAAAAACAATATAAAAAAAAAATAATATTACATGAGAACGAAAAGCAGCTTGACATAAGCTGCTGAGTGTAGAAATCAATGATTTTTTACGTAGAATTCACAAAGTAAATCAGATGTTCGAGGAAAATTGCAACAACTTGTAAGGTATCGAGGCAAAAAAGACATTTTTTGAAAGAAATTTTATGTTCTACATTTTGAGTTCAAAATTGTAAAGCTTTTAAGCTTGACATTATTCAAAATGATGATCTTAAGTTTACTTCCTATGAATAATGTGCAAAATGGAGAATTTTAAATAGCCTCCATAGAGCTATTTTCTAAGCAGCACATTAGGATATAAATATTTTCAAATAACATTTCAAATGTTTGTCAATTGTTATGCAACGCAATTTTTTACGCATTATTCTCTAAACACGTAAATTCCATTTACCGTTACAAATTCCCTTAATAGCACATTTTCACAAGAAAAAAATATAATAAAAAACCAAAAAAAAACAAAAATCCTCATAAAAACAGAGACAAAAACAGCTACAACAACAACAACAACAACAACAACAGTGTCTTGTATTATGAACCCTGTAATTGGCAACTTTTTGAAGTATCTATCCATATTCGCTGTTTTTTTTTATCGGCAATCAATAGAAACTTATTTGTTTTAAATGGGCAAAAGTTCAAAAAGTTTTTGTAAATAAGTGGCTTTCAATTCTTTCCCTTTTTTTTTATTTATTTATGTTTTTTTTTTCTTGATTCCTTTTTGTGTCATTTCTGTAGGTTTCCATATCAATATCTTCAACAAAGTTCTTTTTCATTGGTTTGTTTTTTTTTCCCCTTGTGCCCACTCAAAATTTCTTACCTTTTAATTTATTTTCATTATTTTTTTTTTAAAAAAAACAAAGCTTTTTTATCTTCAACAAAACTTAATTAAAAATCCTGTTGAATAAAATCAAATGACAAATACACGTTGTCAATAAGCCAAAAGCAATAAAAACTAGACATGAAAAAACAAGTTTTTTTTCATCCTGCGTTGCCCGAGCAAAGTTTATGACAAATTCAAAGGTAGCCGTAACGTTCGTCATTGTGTAAAGCTGATGCCAAAGCAAGCACTTAATTTGGAATTGAGTTTTTAATCTTGAATTTTAGGAATTTTCTTCTTTTTTCTACCTAATCCGAATTTTATGAGATCCTTAAGCTTTAACAACTCTGAGTTTTAAGTATTATGCCCTTTTCATTAGTTTAACACAAGTATTTCAACATAAGTTTTAAATTGTTCTGTCATTACTTTGATTCTGAAGACATACGAGGCTCTTGCCAAAAAAGCTTTTTATTTCTCTTAGTCTCATTTGAGATAGATAAATGTAGTTCAGCATTTTTTCAATTTTTTTTTTTTATTTCTTCCAAATAATAGGTTTTATTAAAGTCCTCAAAATAGGTGTTTTTTCAGTGATGACTTCTACATTTGACCCAAATCTCTTATCGTCGAGCCATTGTTTCAGGTTTGAAGATAGAAAATAGTCACAGATGGTTAAATGTGGAGAATATGGGGTAGCAGTTCATAGCCGAATTAATGGATCTTTGCCATGACGACTACAGATGTGTGCTCCAGTTTTTTATCATGATGAAAGAGCACTTTTTTCCAAATGCGGTCGTTTTTACTTCAATGTCAAATCCCTCCAAGAACTGTAAATTATATTCGCCTGTGATCGATTTAGTCTATTCAAGGTACTCAATGTGAATGACTCCATATGCATTGCAAAAAACTGTAGCCATGACCTTGTTAGCCGACAGTCCCAACTTGAAGTGGTCACATGGCATCGCGCAGATAGCTTTTTCGTGTCCAAATATCCATGTAAAATGTGATGTTACCACTCAGTTGGAAAACCGACAGCCTCAGCCACCTTTTATTCTTCTAGAGTACCTTAATTCTCCGATCGCCCAATATTATTCCGTTAATTTTATCGACAATTTCTGGCGTGAAAACCTCTTTTCATCGGAATTAAGTAAACCATTTCTTAACCATTGATATTAATGGTGCAGATTCGCATAGTATTTATAAAGCCTTTTCTTGGTTTCGGTGGAACTGGTTTTTTTACACAAAAATAATTCTTGATGAGAACACGAAATTCACTTTTATCTGTTTTTGTAGAAATTCACGAGTTCTACTTTGAATGGCTGTTAAACACAAATTTAACGAAGCAGATTGCCGAAAATTTGACTGTACCACTTTTCTATTAACATATGTTACTGTTATCAACAGTGTTGTGATACAGTGTACAGTGTGCTGTAGTGTTGTCATGGCAACAGTGTTGCAATTTAAGTTACTATTCGGGAAATTCAAAAAGTCACTGACTTCTCCAATTGTCCTTGTAAGTTTAAAAATATGTGTACAAAATTTTTTGTCATATCTTGTATATTAATACGCAAACATAGAATGTTGTCGTACACTTTTCCAATATTTATTTTAGAATAAGGACAATGAAACGTACATCATTCGAAAGGTACTGCACCATAGATGTGCCGAATTATGTTAGACTTTAAATTCATGACCTTTGACCCGAAATATTAACGTTGAAAGTTTATATCAATTTTAGTTAGGGATCTCAGAACTGGGAAGAGGTAAAATGAAGAATGTGATATCAGATGAAAGGTCTGGCTGCACAGTATGATTGAATATAAGATTGGTGACCTTTGACCTCAAATATGAGCGGAAAAAGAGCATTTATTAAATAAAAGCTAAACTATAAGAGATGGAAAAACATGATATAAGAGAGAAAATTAGGCATTTATAAGATGTGCAAAAAAAAATTTAATATTTTTCACCATCGTTTACGGTTACCCTACAATAAGCACTATTTCATGTAACAAGTGTCAATATATATTGTGATGGTAAAATTGCTTACAAATAGTAAATTTTGAAAAATTTCCGTTATTTTGACATCAAAATTATTGTGATATCTCGAAAACTATAGATGTTTTCAGTACAACGTTTTTTTGTATGAAAACTCGTTGGTTGAGAAAAAAACGGTATACGAAAACTTTTTTGCTAATATTTTCCCACGAATAGTATGTAAAAAAATTTCCCGTTATTATGACATCAAAAGTATTGCGATATTTCGAAACCTGTAGATTTTTTCCATGCAATGCATTTCTTAAAGCAATGTCATTGCCTCAGAATGAGAAAAAAACAATTGATATTTCAAATTTTGATTTTGCATGCAAATATTTCAGCCATTTTTCAATCGATTTTCCCTAAATTTTCTTTGTCTGAAAGTTTAATTAAATTACTTTTGAGAAATAAGAAAAGATTTACCGTTATCTCACTAACTCAATTTCTTGTGTTGTTTTCAAAAAAAACTCTAAAATATTCAATTTTTGCTCAAAAATTAGACCAGACATTCTTTTTTTGTAATTTTATTTTTGTTTTTCCATTTTCTTCTCTCACACTCTTTAATATACCATATCATTTATTTGCAAAAATTGCTTCATTTTGACACATAATATAATTAAGTGTTTCTATCATCGAAAATCATGAGCTACCCCCTATGATTTTTTTGATGAAAATAACATTTTTCAAAATGTTGTTTTTGTATTTTTTATAAAGTTCTACAGCTAAAAAAATAATTTCTGTGAAAAAAATTTTCAAATATTTCAAACCACTCCAAAGTTATATACACAAATATACGTTTTAAGCCATTTCCTTATCTACTTTTTATATTATACATATTATTATTATATATCTATATATAAATAGGTGTACGCAGAACAGTTAAGAAACATTTTCTCCCGTGTTTCTCAACCAATTTTGATAATTTTTTTTTTAATTAATAAGAATATCTATGTTGGGCAATTCGACCTCAAATCAGACGTTTCATTCCACTGGTTACATTTGATGAGCGTTAAATAGATGCGAGGCACTTTTCATCAGCCCAAATTTTCGGCATAACTTTTGAACTATAAGTCACAAATCAATGAAACATGGTAAGAACTTCCTTCCTTGACAAAGGGGCGTAAAAACATTTATACAACTCAAAGTTGTTATATCAAATAGCTTTGGAAGCATTTCTACTAGAAAGTAGAATAAGGGAAGTAGGGTACTAGGGATTTTTACTAGGGTAAAGTAAAAATCACAGAACATGGAAAATCAGAATTGAGTTACTGTTTTGTGATTTCCTGCTGGTGGTGCGTTTGGTGCTGTATAAGTTCGGTTACGTTTGCATATGAGTGAAGAAAGAAAAAAAATGTTTTCAATAAAAACACAAAAAAACAAAAATCAATTTTTAAATGGTCGAATCTCGACCAAAGGTGATACTAGTAAGCTTAATTAGATTAATACTGTGAAGCAGTATATTTGCAAGGCTCAACTCTCCTTCATTAAGCATTACTTTAAAAATATTTGATTGTAACTTGAATTAGCATAGAAAAAAAAAAACAGTTTTATCCTGTTAAATTTTATCAGAAAATTTAACAGTTTAGAATTATATTGATATGCACATTCGAGTGGGTCGAAAAAAAGTTCGAAAAGAGTACCCCTTGTTTTAAAAATGACCTCGAGACAACTCCGAAAACCAAAAAAAAAATTTTTTTGTACGCTCGAAAAACCGGCAAAAGTATTTTTTTCCATAACTTGTGCATTTTATGTCCGATCTTAGGAAATGGTATCCTTTTAAAAAGGGCTTGACTAGTACTACATCTTTCTCTCAGAGCTTTTGGACTTCCCAAGGCATATTCAACTGGTAAGCCCTTTTACCTCGATATATCCCCTTGAACTCATGATTTTTTTTTTCTCAAAAAATTAAACTTCTTTGATCACTTCTTGCTCACAAAATGCTTTATTTGGCGTTTAAACAAAAAAAGTTATAGCAGTTCCAAAATCAAGTTCCAAAAAGTATAAAACTCTCTTTATAAAATTTTGTATAACTATCAGAATGTAATTTTTGTTTCTTTAATTTTTTTTTTAAAACATAACAGTGAATCCCAAAATGTTCCAAAAAAATCATAAACTATGTAATTACTAATTATATATCAATAGTTATAAAAATTGTTCATGAGTTATGGCAGCGTGCAAACATTCCGATAGTAGAAAAAACGACTAGGAGGTACATAAATAGTCTTATATTACATAAAATTTTTACAATTGTTTTTGAGAATTGTCTCGAGGTCATCTCTAAAATAAAAGGTGCACTTTTCAAACTTTTTTTATAGAAACTCTAATATAAACTCTAACAAAGATTATCTGTACGGAAGTTATATCAATTGAACCAAATTTTAAATTGAACTTCCAAGAAGCTATTACGAGGAAAATGTAACTACACCCAACTCTTTTTTTACACGGTTTCTTTTTACACGGATTTGAAGTTACACGGTTGAAAAAAAAAATATTTTGTAAAAAATTTTTAATCTAGTACGGTTTCAAAATCACTGTCTTGTAATTTTGATTGTTTTTACCACACTTGGAATTTTGTTTTTTGCTTGCTCTACCAATTTTTCACCTTTATGAATTATGTATTTTAAGTTTTAATGCTCAATAAAACACCATATGAGCATACAATTTGTATGCATATCTGAAATTTTATAGTTTTCAACATTTTTTACACGGTTTTTCGAAGTAAATATAGTTCTTTATGTCATCTTACACGGTTTTTAGATGACATGGAACGTATCCTCCATTTTACTATAGGAAACGCCTCTTTTTTTACACGTTTTTTTTTTACGCGGATTTCTGAGGAACGTATCTACCGTGTAAAAAAAAGAGTTGTAAATATTTCCTTCAAAAATGTAAATATTTCCTAGCACCAAAAATTTTCAAAAAATCCAAAAAATGTTTCCAGAAATTCAACCTTTGTTTACTTAAGAATATGTATTTCAGGTTTCAAAAAAATAATTGAACCCTTAGCATTAAAAAAGAGCGCCAAATGCTGACATATCGACCGAACGGTCTATATCTTCTAAAACTTTAAACGCCGTTTTCTCAAAATCACTTTTTTGACCGCGTTGACAGCATAACTTGACAGTTTTAGTCCGATCGACTTGATCCTGATGGGATTTTGTAAAAAAAAAAGGTGTCTCTATGGCACGATGTAGCGTTTTTTTTTTTTTAAAATCCTTTACTTTTTTTTATCATCAATTTTTTGCTGAAAATTTCACGAAATTTTTTTTTTTAAACGAATGCCATATTTTCAAATTGATATTTTCAAAATCTCCTATATTAAACTATAGCCATTTACATATGTATCACTTAAGAATTTTTTTGGTTTTTGCTTTTACACGTTCCGTTTTGTTGCAATGCTGTCAACGCCACTGTGATAAATTTCCAGGAGCGCCAATTTTGACAGATGACTGCGGGCCAACATGATATAAAAAAAATTATAAAAAATTTGTTCATGTAGTACTAACTTCATTCAATACATATAAAAATATTTGTACCTATATGACAAGCCAATTTGTTTTAATTAATAAAATAAAAACAACCTTTAAGCCAAAAATTTAAGCGTTTAGTGTTCAAACCCCTTAAGTTTGCTCTCTAATTGCAGCCTTGCTCTCTTTTTGCATACTGAACTTCTTAAAGTTGCTTCGCTAAAGCCTATACGAAGCAACTATCGAGGACTTGCTCTCATAAGTAATATAAAATTTATTGGCAGAAAACACAATAATATATTTGAGTTTCTTTTAAGTAGTTTCTTTTAAGTAAAGTAGATCTAAAAAATAGATATTTTCTACTTTTTTTTCTGTTTGTTTTTTTTAGGACTCTAGAGAGCTAGAGTGGAAGAAACTTTAATTTCTTCTAATAAAGAAGTAGAAAGCATTCTGTATGGAACAAGCATCGCTGATTAAGTTAAGGTGAGACTTTTCATAATTTTTTTTAAAAAAAATTTAAAAGCGTTTTTCTTAAAACTACATTTTCAGGTCAGCGACGATGAATTCTCCGAAACCACTGAATCAGTCCTTATGTAATTTTAACATCATATTCTACACATAAATAGCTTCAGTCTTAACTGTAATCATATTAAAATTTTTATTTTTTATTATTATTTTTTTTTTTACAGTGAAGTAAGCTGGTTTTGTGTTTTTTTTTTTTAAAAAAAAGCTCTGCCATTTTATTATTTATCAATAAATATTGATATCCATAGTTTGCGAGAGAGCCACAATTATACTGAATATAAATATTCTTACTTTCAGATAAGCCGTCACCGAGTTATCCACGCCGTTAGCCACATATCTTCTTTTCGAGCAGGGACGTTGGAATGTAATTTTCATACAAAAAAATGGTCCAAAATATATAAAAAACAGTTTTCTTCTTTACTGCAAAAGTGTATTAATTAAACTTAATAAATTTTGTATTAATATCTATAATAATAATTTCTTTAAAAAATTTCAAAATAAAGCCTAGTTTTTGAGCATCTAAACCAAAATGTTCCCTTAAAATTTCCGAATGCATAGAACACTGAAATAATCTACATTGGGGTTTGAACACAGGCTTCGTCGCATTCCGAGATATTAAGTTATTCAGCAAAATACGCCCGCTCACAAATTCTGAGGTGGTTCCTATCAGAGATCTGCATGAGACCATTCGTCATTTTTGCCACTCGAATAACATTCGTCGTCAGCCACAATAGCACACAAAAATTAATGCATGCATACCACTCGAGTTCGTAAACAACGATTGGTGCTAGGCACAGTTTATCACGATTGCAAATAGATACAAAGGCAGCATCCAGACAATGTAGACATTCGGGTGCTTTGCTTATAACTCGAGTGCCGGCTGCTGCATGAATTTTTCATAAACTCATAAAATTGGCATGGAAGCCCGAAATGGAAAGGTCCCGTAGGGAAAAAAATGTTAATTTTGCAAAAGAAATGGCATTAGATCATACATATTAACCCTCTCTGACACTCCCTTAAAGCCCCCCTGTTTAGGTGTAGGGAATAAATATACAAAAATCATTAAATTTGTATGGGGTCAGAGGGGATAGGTCTCCAAGAGAAAAATGTTCCTTTTACAAAATTAATGGAGGTCGGTCATATTAACCCTCTCCGGCCCTCCCTTGTAGTAGAAAAATCTAGTGTGACCCGAAAAAACTGACTTCATATTCGGTTACAGCGACTTCGAAAATATTAAACGAAGTCGTCAAACCCCACGAGATTTTTTTTTTTTGAACAATTGAAGCATAATCGCGAATAACGTTGTAAACGACAATTTTTTTAAAAGTATTTTTTTCGCGGATACCAGTTAGAATTACTCTCTTATACTATATGAAAACAGAAGTGATTAAAAAAAAAATGCAGGTTGGGGCATTTTAACGCATTTTTAAATGCCACTTAGTGGAATAACGTTGCACGTGCTTGTAAAATGAATAAAAGCGAACAATCGAACTTGATGCGCAAGTGCTATCGATGCTCAAAACGTTAAATAAATTACGAAAATTGGAAAAATTTGAACTATAAAAGAATAAGAGATAGTGGTCAATCTCATATTTCGAGAAATGGAGAGACCATAGAAAATAAAAATGCTCCTGTGAATGTAATTTGGAAGAACGTTGTAAGTGCAGTCGTTTTTACTAGTGGAAAAACGATTTAAGCACGATAAGTCATATGTTATGTTCAGTGGAAAAACGTTTCATGATCCATTCAATTCTTGGATATAAAACGTTATTCCACTGTAAAAACTTCTAAACGATAAATTTAGATGTAATTAAATCTTTTATTTAATTTTTTTTTATATTTTATGTATGATAAAGTTTTATTAAATCAGAGTGTTTAACAAAAAAACCAAAAATAAACTCCTACAATGTTTAAAACGTTTTTTATCTCTAGTCAAAAATTACAATTTTGTCGTTTACAACGTTATTCGCGATTATGCTTCAATTGTTGAACAGTGTATGCAACATTCTTTACATGGTGCAAATGGACATAATTTCATTGCTTTTGGTGAATGATGCTCATGTCTTGCTTCTTTTGGTATTCTAAAATCGTAGGCATTCGTAATCGCAAGCGCTCGTACTCTATGCCATTTGTTATACAGCGATTGGTACATGTATTCGCGCATTCATTTTAATGTAGAAGGCACATTCGTAGGTCGCTCGTATATTGACTAGACATTCAAAAAGCGATTTCAATGCACTCAAGTTGTTCTCTGGTTCCCACCTCAGCTTCGGCTCAGAAGCATTTGCGAAGCTTATAAAGGTTGTGCCAAAAGTTACTGAAATTTTAATTTTTTTAATGAAGAGCATTGTTGTATTCAAATGTCTGTGAGTTTTTATTGAAAAATAGAGACATGTATGTTAAAACATAATAGGAGACATAATAGGAGACATGTATGTATGTTATTGACGAAATATAATAAGCAAAGTGTAATTTTTTCAAAATTTTCGACATCTAATATATAAAATTCTTCTGTCACGGGGTGCGTGATCGAACTCCTCCGAAACGGCTCGACCGATTTTCGTGATCCTTAGCGAGGATATTAGTCAGGGGTGAGAATCGAACAACATCTATTTTTCATCCCCCTAAAATAAGGGGGCGTGGCACCTCCCATACAACCCAAATCTACGGTAGCGAATAGCTCTGAAGTTATAGGTCGCATAGTATCGGAATTCGGTGTTCTATCTCAATTTACAAGAGCCGTTCCACACGTAAAATTTTATGGGCGTTGAATGTGGGGCGTGGCAATTTTTCAGCCAAATTTTCAGTATAACTTTCAAGCTATAAGTCACACATTAATGAAACTCGGTTAGAACGTTCTATTTAGTCGTGTCTTTCGACTTGCAAAATTGAGCCAGTATAGGCCAAAGGGGTGTGGCACCGCCCATACAATTTAAATTTATGATATCGAATAGCTTTGGAACTAAATGCCGTATAATAATGAAATTCAGTATGGAGTTGCCACTTGGTGATATATCTACTATAAAACTGGGATGGGTTTTGAAAAAAGGGGTGTGGCTCCGCCCATACACTTTAAATTTTTGATATCAGATAGCTTTGGAACTAAATGTCGTTTAACAACGAAATTCAGTATGGAATTAATATTGGGTGATATTCTTCTACTAGAAAACTGAGACGACATTGAACAAGGAGGTGTGGCTCCGCCCATACAAGCCAAACTTGCGATATCGAATAACTTTGGAATTGTAAGTAGCACAGCCTCGAAATTTGGTTATCAATTTCCACGAGTCTTTCCAGTTAGAGATAGAGATAGAGATACAGATAGAGATAGGGATAGAGATAGAGATAGAGATAGAGATAGAGATAGAGATAGAGATAGAGATAGAGATAGAGATAGAGATAGAGATAGAGATAGAGATAGAGATAGAGATAGAGATAGAGATAGAGATAGAGATAGAGATAGAGATAGAGATAGAGATAGAGATAGAGATAGAGATAGAGATAGAGATAGAGATAGAGATAGAGATAGAGATAGAGATAGAGATAGAGATAGAGATAGAGATAGAGATAGAGATAGAGATAGAGATAGAGATAGAGATAGAGATAGAGATAGAGATAGAGATAGAGATAGAGATAGAGATAGAGATAGAGATAGAGATAGAGATAGAGATAGAGATAGAGATAGAGATAGAGATAGAGATAGAGATAGAGATAGAGATAGAGATAGAGATAGAGATAGAGATAGAGATAGAGATAGAGATAGAGATAGAGATAGAGATAGAGATAGAGATAGAGATAGAGATAGAGATAGAGATAGAGATAGAGATAGAGATAGAGATAGAGATAGAGATAGAGATAGAGATAGAGATAGAGATAGAGATAGAGATAGAGATAGAGATAGAGATAGAGATAGAGATAGAGATAGAGATAGAGATAGAGATAGAGATAGAGATAGAGATAGAGATAGAGATAGAGATAGAGATAGAGATAGAGATAGAGATAGAGATAGAGATAGAGATAGAGATAGAGATAGAGATAGAGATAGAGATAGAGATAGAGATAGAGATAGAGATAGAGATAGAGATAGAGATAGAGATAGAGATAGAGATAGAGATAGAGATAGAGATAGAGATAGAGATAGAGATAGAGATAGAGATAGAGATAGAGATAGAGATAGAGATAGAGATAGAGATAGAGATAGAGATAGAGATAGAGATAGAGATAGAGATAGAGATAGAGATAGAGATAGAGATAGAGATAGAGATAGAGATAGAGATAGAGATAGAGATAGAGATAGAGATAGAGATAGAGATAGAAATAGAGATAGAGATAGAGATAGAGATAGAGATAGAGATAGAGATAGAGATAGAGATAGAGATAGAGATAGAGATAGAGATAGAGATAGAGATAGAGATAGAGATAGAGATAGAGATAGAGATAGAGATAGAGATAGAGATAGAGATAGAGATAGAGATAGAGATAGAGATAGAGATAGAGATAGAGATAGAGATAGAGATAGAGATAGAGATAGAGATAGAGATAGAGATAGAGATAGAGATAGAGATAGAGATAGAGATAGAGATAGAGATAGAGATAGAGATAGAGATAGAGATAGAGATAGAGATAGAGATAGAAATAGAGATAGAGATTGAAATTGAGATTGAGATTGAGATTGAGATTGAGACTGAGTTTGAGATTCAGATAGAGATAGAAATTATTTCCGCTACGACAGCAACGCGTCGGGTACCAGCTAGTAAGCATATAACTTTAAATTGATACTTATATGGAAGACCAATACCTCAGTCACAATTTGTGATTTTTTTTTTTTTTTTGTTAATTAATAGTTTAGGGGATAAGGGGTTGTATATGGAGCTACCTTGGAAGGAATCACTCTCATTCAGTCGTCTTTTTCTGCGAAAGTCTTTTCTTCAGACAAACTTTCTTGATGGAATTCGATGTAAGTAATGAGTCTTTTTAAAATATATTATATATTATAATTTATATTATTAATACATATATAGCTCAAAAACCGCAAAAATGTGAAAACCTCAGTTTTTCCAATTTGTGTGCACACCTCTAAAACTAAGTCGATTTTAGAGTTATTTACCATTTTGAAAAGACATTCTAAGCAGCTATTCCAAACAGCGTCCATATAGAAAATAAAACAAATACCTTAAAAAATATGAACGAAAAACTAAATCCTCCATACAAAAGATATGGTGTTTTTGGGCATATTCAGAGCCTGGTGCACACCCCTAAAACTGCTTCGAATTAAAAACCAAGTTACTGTAAATTCATTGAAGGATCAAATTTAAGAAGCCGCCTCGATATCATGAATTCATTTGAAGAATCAACATCAGTGCCGTAAAGTATGTGTCATAACATAAATTTTACCCTAAAGACCCCTTCAGTTAAAAGGCAAAAATAAATTAATTATACACTGACATCCTACTGACTGTTAGCAATGCTGTCTTTAAAAGATATTTTGACATACCATTAGATAATGTCAAATCTTCCAGCAGCAATATAAATTTGGAAGGTGTTTTTGCGATGGTGAAGAGGAATGAGGATATAGTTCCAAACAAAGAAATTTATACAAGATGTCAGCAGGTAAAATGCCGATTTCTTACCTCACTGACAAATCAATTTTGCAGAACAAACTAATTTCCGAGGTAGATGATAAAGTTTTAATTTTTAAAAAGTTCTTATTATGAAAATAAGAAGTGGAATTCTGAAGAAAGAGTAAAGAGATTAGAAAAACTAAAAATTTAGTGTGTAAGAAAAAAATGAAGAAGCGACTCAAAATTGTTATTTATTTCCCTAATGTATCAAAAAACTGCGTTAAACTATATAGACCTAGAGAAAAAATTGTCTGAACTGGAAATAAAAGCTGACCGAATTAAAGTTATGAGGAGACAAATTGATGTATTGAAGAAATCCGGCATAACTTTTAAAGACCCAAAGGAATGGAACGGGAAAGAAAAAACTGATGAAGATCAGCTTAGGTTAAAACTGCAAAATCTTCATTCAAATGCGATTGCACTTTAGGGAAGCTCACTTATTTCAATAATTAATAAAATGTAAATATTTCAGAAAACTATTTATGACACAAAAGTCGGGCAACGCCCCCTTAATTGCAAATATTTGCAAAATGCTAGAACAAAAATTGCTGGCTATGATCATATCTATTATAAACCCAAAAAAAAAAATATAAAAATAAATAAAAAACTGGCCATTTCAGTCCTTGAAAGGACTTTGATCTAGCTTCTTATGATCAATTGTGTTGTGCGTGTTATTAAGTTTGTACACAATTGACCGAAAACCGGACCTACATGTTTAACGCCGACTCCGAACGGCGATGAACGGAATTGTTCTCGTTCTCAAGAAGCTTTACATGGCATTTTGATTACTCTCTGATGTTTGCCATTGTCTGCAGAGAGGTGGCGGCCGTACAGAAAAATTATTTTATTTCAAATAATTTTCTGTCGCTGCTGGGGTTCGAACCAGGGTCTCCAAAGTTCGTTGACATAGTGGCCACGCACTTTAACCAACTACTCCACGGACACCAAAAAAAAAGTATACGTTTTTTAAAAAAAGCTATTTTTGCAGGGTGCGGAAAAATTCGTTCGCAAATGATTAAAATACGATCTTCTCGCTCGTTTTTCGCTTTGTGAGTAAAATTTCAAACGAAAAATTTCAAAATAGGTGAACGTTCGCTCTCGATAGAAGAACTCTCTGCTTGCGTCATTATATTTATTACTGAAAAATTTGTCAGCTTCGAATTTTTTCGGACGAATTTTTCACACAACAACAAAAAGCAGCAAACGTTCGTTTGCTATCGTTCATTGCTAATGAGCGTTTGAAGAAAAAATAATTTTTTCGCTGTTGTGCATGCGTCGTCGGTTTGTGTTTCGTGTACACGTAATTCGTACGATGTGCGATATTTACCACGCATGGGAAAAAAAATACCTCAAAATACCACGAAATACCTCAAATCACCACAAAATACCTCAAATTACCACAAAATACCACAATACCTAAAAATACCTTAGAAGAAAATTTGAGGGATTTTGTGGTAATTTGAGGTATTGTGATATTTTGTGGTAATTTGAGGTATTTTATAGTATTTTGAAGTATTTTGCGAGTGTGGTTATTTGTGAGAGTTAAGTGTGAGAAAAAGAGAATTTTGGTGGTAAGTTCATCTGGCGACACTGGTACAAACGAACGATCCTGAACTTTTTTCTTCAAACGCTCATTATAAATGAACGATAGCAAAAGAACGTTCGTTGTTTTTTGTTTTTGTGTGAAAAAATACGAAGCTGACAAATTTATCAGTGATAAATATAACGACGCAAGCAGAGCGTTCTTCATTCGTTCGTAAGAATATGCAAGCACAATTTTATGTGAAGAGAACGATAATTGAAAACAATTATATTTCAAACGTTCTTCGCACCCTGTATTTTCGACACCTTGCTAAATATAATATCGCTCAAAAAGTCGCCTTGACCATGCATGCACACGCGAGACCTTTTCATAAAATTTTCCATGCCATTCTGACATAATTCTGGATCAATTGCTACAATGACCAGTTGAATTTCCAGTTTCAGCTCCGAAATCATTCGGAGTTTATTGGCATAGAACTTCCCTTTGATGAAACTTCAAAGAAAGAAGTCAAATCGCATGATCTCGGTGTCCGATGATTAAATTGACGACAGTGTTGCTAGACGGTACGTTAAGATAACCGAGAAGGTTTTACAAATCATCTCCGAAGAATTTTCACGATCTTTGTAATGAATTTTTTTTCAATTTTTACGCGTTGCGTACCGTGACTTTTTAATCTCCATACTTGCTGTCGACAGCTGTCATAGATTTAGAACCTTACGCTCGTCACAAATAATCAAAATGTCCAAAAGAAAATGTCAGTAACTTTTGGGACACCCTTTATGAAGTAATGCTTTCAAGAACTTCCTAAATTTCTTCGCAAGAGCTTGTAGCGAAGTAAGTAACTCAAATTTATTCACCAAAATTTCAAACAAGTACTTTGGTGAAATATCGGTGTTAGAAGTTATATCGTGGTGGAAACCTTAAAGAATCTCGAAAATTTAGTCTTATAGGAAGTTCAATAGTAAAGGGATTGAGAAATTTTGATTAATTACATTTCAGGATCACCTACTTTACCTAATAAAGATTAATAAAAAGATTTCATTGATTGATAAAATTATTCTACGTATTCTTTTGTCAAAAACTTAAACTCACTCTACACAATAAATTATCCTCCTAACAAAGCTCTGCCACGACTACTATAAAATCTCAAACGAAAATAAATCGTTACGAAATAAATTTAAAAACATAATTAAATATTTTAAAAAGGTGTCAACATTTTGAACTCCATTTATTTTCCAGTCATCTAAGATAAAAAGGCACAACCTTTTTTATGGAGCTTAAGATTTAACAACCTGCCATTGTGCGACCAACAAAACATCCTTCAGATTATGCTGTAGAAACAAAGCGACGACAGCGACGACTTAATATTAATGAGCTAGGATGCGAATAAACCAGGACTACAGAGCAAATATTGTCAATGCTGCAAGGTACGGCGACAACTTGTTTAAATTACAATGAAAAGCCAATTTGGCGCAACATAAATATGCAACATAACAGAATTTATTTTTATGTATTTGTGTGACCAATGCATTTATTGTGCAACGCATGGAAAAGTTAATGAATATAAAAAGGTGTAGTAGGTGTATTTTAAAATCGGAAATCTAAAAACAGCCAAACTTAAATGCATTCGACAACAATAAACATCTCAATATATGTGGCAATGACTGGTGAAAGAAACAGGAAAAACAACAACAAATGCTTAAATCACTACAAACAAAACTGGCGGCTGTCATCGTAATTCACGCAAAAATGTGCTACGATTTCTTCCAACTGCTGCTGCTGCTCCAATTGCAGGTAAGCATATATCATGCAGGCTCATTTGAAGTTTTCGTCCTTACAATGACACTAAAAGGCAAAAAATAGCAAAAGAAACAAAAAAAAAAAAAACCCAACGAGTGCAGAGCATATTCGTAGTTCGCACAAGATATGAATTCGCCGCATATGAGAGGTTTTATCTTTTCAATTTTGTTTTTTTTTTTCTTATTTTTCAATTTTTCTTCTCTTTATTCCCCTTTCACTTTTTTTCTCTATAGTTTGTCTAATAAATAATTCGTATTTTTGTGCTATGTTGTTGTTTCCGGTTTCCTGTTTCCAATGCCTCTGAAACATGGACATTTATATGAGCGCTAGAAGTCGTTTATCATGATAGATGAGGCTAACGTGAACCAAAAATGGAAAAAAAAAACTAAAATTATTTCAAAAAGTTTCTCTGTGTTGTATAAGTAACGGCAAATGTCTCTGAATTGCGGCGAATTCGGCACGAACTAAGCACTGTGTGTGCTCATATGTTGCAGCATGCAAAGGGTTGGTTCTTTGGTGGTTATTCGTTAAGTTCTGCCTTGTACAGCAAGAGCATTTGAGCAACAACGTACGAGTCCTTCAATTGTCCTGCTTCGCTAATTTGCACCTGATTTTTTGTCAGACTCTCACCAAAAACATCGTAGTGCGCCGAAGCGTTTCCAGTAAGTTCCAGTTTTAGCAGTATTGTAGGAAATAGCTCACTCTGCTCTCTCCTAAGCTTTCTCTATACCGAGAATATTTAAATGAGCATGCATAAAAAAAAAACCTGTCAATGAGAATTGGAGTATTTTCTACACTCACCTGTAATTTTAATGTGCATGCAGAAATATAAGTTATGCTTATGGGGAGAGTTATTTTGAGAGTAGGGAAGTTTTGGGAAAATTTTTGGAAGAAAAATTTAGACAGATATAAGAGTTATGCATGAAATTGATGTGGGAAATTGTTAAAAGAAAAAATATTAAAAAAAAAATACTTAACTCTTATATATATATTTATGTGCCAATTTTTTGTTTTTTGGAGCCTCAGTAGGTAGGGAAATTTTTTCTTGACAGTTTGAAGCCTTTTCACGTTATTAATAATAAAAATGTTTGCCAGAAAAACTTTTTTTTAACGCAGCTTAATTAATTACATGTTCCTGGATAAGAAATTTTTTTTTACTCTGAAAAAAATTACCTTAATTCCGTCAAAACTAAGCTCACCGCTTTACAATAGTAATCAGTGAGACAGGCTATAAGAACAAAAAGTTCTTACAAAGTCATTAAGGGATATTTTAATAAAAAACAAGCAATAATTAAATTTATTTTAAAAAATTATTTTTCTCATTAGACGAACTCTTATTTTCATTTCCTTAAACTCTGCTCGTCCATGGCGGAAAATGGTTTGCCTTTGCCGCTTGCACGGTACATCAAACGCACCGTGGGAAATTAATGATTCTGCTAAAATATGTGCCCGCTGTTTGAATGCTGCTCTTTATCTTTCTTTTGTCCAACTAGCCGCTGGATGCCCGCATCAACATCACGAATAGTGTGTGTATGTTTGTCTGTATGTGTGTGTATGTGCAACACAAAACGTGGGAAATACTTGAGCTGATCATGATGAATGTCCAAATTGCACAAGTACGACTGAGCATGGCAACCATTCGGGCCCTTTTTTTTCATCGTGTACCTTTGTTTTTGCTTGGCTTTGCTATTGTTGTTGTTGTTGTTGTTGCTACTACTGTTGATATCTTGAGGGTTGTTTGCATTATCAGAGATAAGTCGTGAATTTTTAAATGCGCTTAGTTGCACGCGATTAAAAATGAATTAATTTTTCCTAAAGCTAATGGAATATTTTGTCAAATCAGATTTGATTATGCTGGGAAATTATGTTTTTTGCTAAGATAAGTGTACGAACTTAGTATTTAACTAAAAAATTTGTAAATTTTGATGTAAATAAAAATTTCCCAAAAAGGGAAATTTTCAAATTTGGCTTAAACTACAGTCAAATGGCGTTGTTTAGTTTTTGAAAAATTTACCAAGTGGGAAAAGAGGGGAAATTAAGTCGGTAGATATTAAAATACAGGGAAATTAAGGGTTTTTGCATTTTAATTGAAAATAATTGCATTTCTTTATTGATATCTTACTTTATTAAATTGAAGCAACTTTAAGAGAAAAATATGGTCATATTAAGTAAAAATATATGCTATATTCTTTTTAAAAAATTCCCAAAAAGGAAAATTTCTATATATACACATATAAAGAGTGATTTTTTAAGTGCCTGATAACTTTTTTTTAAAAAAAAACGCATAAAATTTGCAAAATCTCATCGGTTCTTTATTTGAAACGTTAGATTGGTCCATGACATTTACTTTTTGAAGATAATTTCATTTAAATGTTGACCGCGGCTGCGTCTTAGGTGGTCCATTCGGAAAGTCCAATTTTGGGCAACTTTTTCGAGCATTTCGGCCGGAATAGCCCGAATTTCTTCGGAAATGTTGTCTTCCAAAGCTGGAATAGTTGCTGGCTTATTTCTGTAGACTTTAGACTTGACGTAGCCCCACAAAAAATAGTCTAAAGGCGTCAAATCGCATGATCTTGGTGGCCAACTTACCGGTCCATTTCTTGAGATTAATTGTTCTCCGAAGTTTTCCCTCAAAATGGCCATAGAATCGCGAGATGTGTGGCATGTAGCGCCATCTTGTTGAAACCACATGTCAACCAAGTTCAGTTCTTCTATTTTTGGCAACAAAAAGTTTGTTAGCATCGAACGATAGCGATCACCATTCACCGTAACGTTGCGTCCAACAGCATCTTTGAAAAAATACGGTCCAATGATTCCACCAGCGTACAAACCACACCAAACAGTGCATTTTTCGGGATGCATGGCCAGTTCTTGAACGGCTCCTGGTTGCTCTTCACTCCAAATGCGGCAATTTTGCTTATTTACGTAGCCATTCAACCAGAAATGAGCCTCATCGCTGAACAAAATTTGTCGATAAAACACATTTCGAACCGAACACTGATTTTGGTAATAAAATTCAATGATTTGCAAGCGTTGCTCGTTAGTAAGTCTATTCATGATGAAATGTCAAAGCATACTGAGCATCTTTCTCTTTGACACCATGTCTGAAATCCCACGTGATCTGTCAAATACTAATGCATGAAAATCATAACCTCAAAAAAATCACCCTTTATATTTCATTTTTTAACTTATTAAGGTTAAAGCTATTCAGTGAAGTAGGTTACGGTTCTAAATAGAGTGATAAAAAAATTTCCCAAAAAAGGGAAATTTCTAGATTTTGATTTTTATGCAATGGAATGTTAGGTTAATGTCTATGTAATGTATAACATTGTATTTATCGTCAAAATATGTTCTTGGTTTAGCAATATTTTTATATATTGTTAATGAGTAGCTGAATCAGACAAAATTTTCAAAATCTTTTATATGTATGGATTTATTATAAGCCAATTCACCAAAATAGACACTTCTTTGTACATATAGTCTCATCCCCCTCCCCTCCCCCACTATCCGCAACTAAACTATCACCCTTCAATACAAATCAACACAATGTCAGTGGATTTCTTGGGGGCGTCCCCTGTGCATTGGTTTAAATAAAAAAAAATAACAATAACCATTAACTATGTAAAAATTTCAGTTGGGAATTACTTTAAACTCTGTAGCAAACATTTAAGGTTTCACTTACAGTTAAACATTTATCTCATTAGAAGCCAAGAGCGCCGAAAAATGATGCAAAGAATAATGACCAAGAAAGAATGTTTAGTTGTGAAAACCATTTATTACAGTTAAAGTTTAAGTTAAGGGGAAACTTTACAGTTTAAAATGAGTGCTTCTAAGAAGAATATTTTTATTGTTGTTATTTTGACAGATTAATACTTTGGTAAAACTGAAAAAAAAAACAAAAAAGACCGAAAAACATTTTTATTTGAGTTACAATCTTGATAATCTTAACATAATGTATATAAATTTAGAAGTTTTACGGCGTGACTTTAATTGAACATTAAAATTTCCCTTACTTAAGGTAATTTTTACTTTTGTCAAAAAAACAAAAATATAATATTCTACATAAAAACTTATTTTTAGTTCAATTTTTATAGGATGTAGTTCATGTTCACAAAAACTATATTTTTATAGCATTAAATGTCTTAAATAACCACTTCCAAGTGTAAGAATGGTATTCTTCCAATATAATCAAGCTACTCTGTTAAAAGAAATCAATTTGAGATGAAAATTGAAAAATTCCCAAAAAAGGGAAATTTTTATTTTTGCTCAGAACTTCAAGATTTTTTCATAAAAAAACCATTACCTAAATTAAATAATGTAATTCAAGCTCAATTAGCTACAAGCTCAATTTCTTTCTTTTTGAACTCCTCAAACACTTCACAGAGTGCAACATTATCATCGTTAAATATTTTTTATTGCTAAGTGTTTCACAAAGCACTTGAGCGTGCTCAACCAACCAGAGTAATTCAATGCTTCAACTGTCACAATATTTAAAAATAAAAACAAAAATCTATTTGCACTCGAATGTCAGTATTTGAACCCATTTCTGTTCAGTACAAAACATTAAGATCAATTTCCTGCACAGAAATTAATCACCATTTAAGTCACATTCACACATTTTCATAGAAAAATGTGTAAACGTGTGAGGCACGTTCAACAACAACAACAACAACAACAACAACAAACCAACAATAAAAACAGCCACAACAACAAATGATTAGAAAAAAATCTACACGAGAAAAAAAAACCACTTGAAAATTAAATATAAACAAGCAACAGCAAAAACAGGTTTCCGAACCCAAGCTCAAATGAAGTAAAGCAATAATTAATGAATGAAGCCAAAAGGGTTCGATACAGGGCCGAGGAAGCTAACGCTGAAGTGGAAGTAGAAACAAAAAAAAGGGCTTCAAAACACGAAAGAAACAGCAAAGTTGAAAAGATATACAAAAAGGTACAGCGAATGGACAACAAACAAGACAACAGACAGACAAGCAGTGTGTGAACTGAGAGCCGACACCAAGGCACGAAGTTTTGACCGACAGACAGATAGACTGACAAAAACAAGTCATTTTTTTTCAGACAGAAAAGGTTTGTGAAAAACAGCGTAGAAGAGTTTTTCCTACAACAACTGAGATAAAAAGTTGCGCATGCGCAGAATTAATGTATCTCTTATTTTTTTGAATTATACTCTCTCACATCCGAACTTCTTCTTGTCGCTCAATTTTATTTGTTGTTACTCGCATGCTCTTAACCTTCGTTCAGATTCCACGGCAGACAACCCGGACTGCTGACCGGTCGGTCGCTCAATGCGAACAAAATTCGCCCGAGATCAGCCCTGGCCAAAGACAGAGGCAGGTTCCTGTGCTAGCTCTTGCCGCTCACTGATTTAGTTCTCAGTTGTAATGCCCGTATAGCGAACGTGTGTGTCGTAGTGCAGCGTGCCGACGGAAAAATTTTCTTGTGAACCTCTATGCTGAGGAGTGGAAAAACCATTAAAGAAAAAAAATTAAGTGAATTTTATGTGCGAAGCATAGAAGATTGGAAAAAATCAGTGTTTTTAGGATAATTAAACGGTGTGTTTTATTAATTATTTCGTTTTTATTTTGAAAAGAGTTTTAAAGCAAAAACGGCCGCGTGCTAAAAAGGATAAAAAAAAAAAAAAAAAAAATTAATACAGCAGCAATTTGAAAACTCAAAACACTGCAGTCTAACTTAAAGCTCACAAAACTCAAAACATTTACACATAATTGTTTTGAAATATCGCGAAAAAAGCTTAGGCTGACCGTAACAAAGCAACAAAAGAATTTTTTATAATTTTTTATATAAATTTCCTTCACTTTATTTGACATTCCTATCTTCATTTTTCACACGCAAAACTTCTTTTACTCTGCACTAGCACTAGTTAATGTGTATGTGTGTATGGACCACACCCGCGCGCCTGCACAGGTTTTTAATATATTCCCTGACAGTTTTCCAGTTTCGCAGCAAAGCGAACAGATACACCAACCAAATGCTCAGCATAACCTCACAAATGAGAAACGTCAACTTCACCACTTTATGTGTCAAAAATTTCAACCCCCCCGAAAAATAAGCAGCACATAAACTGCAAACATTTTGGCAAATTTGCGCAAGGTCTAATGAGAATTTCCCCTTGGCAAGTGAATGCGAAAAATATTCCCAATCAAAGGCTGACAGCTGATAAGTTTATAAAATGTCACGAAAACTACACACTTTAAACTTCTTAACTTTTTATCCACTAAGAAACTCCTTGAATACGCTATTCTACTCTTGTGACACTTCAAACTTGCAAAAAGTACGTTTAAAGAAGACTTGTTTGCTGATATGAAATTTGTACTTAAAACTTTGCGATTTAGACCACTTTTGTAAAATATCCCAAAGGGAAATTTTTTATTTCTTTGCGAAAAGCATGGTTTTCAGTAATTTTTGTGTAAAAACAATATTTTTCGAACATTTCTGGAGTTTTTCAATAATTTCCCTTTTAAGGAATTTTTTGTAATGCTTTAAATTGTATGCATATATCACATTTTTCTCTTAAAAATAAATAGAGAACAATTTTTTTTTCAACAGTTTCATAAAAATCATATTTGAAGATTTTAACAATATGTTTTTTGGGGAAATATTGCATTTTGTTTACCTTAACTGTATCCTTTGAGTAACATTAACCTTACAAACCTATTTTACATTAATTTTGCTACATTTTAAAGCAATATTCTATTGATTCACTTGTATCTGCAACATTTTAAAAAATTTACCAAAAAGGGAAATTTTCTATTTGTATCAAAAACCACTTTTCTCATCTCTTAAAATACAAATTCCAACATTAGAACATTTTTCAAAAAATTTCCCTTCGGGGTAAATTTTAATTTTTACCCTCTAACAGCTTATTTCAGCTCCTTTGTGATAAAAAAACCATAACAAAATAATTTTCAAAACATTTCCCTACTTGGGAAATTTCTATTTTCACTATAAATCCAGTGGGAAAAAATGCACATTGGACAAAATGCTCGTACTTTGCAGCATATCAAAATCGCAGCTGGCGTAAGTTTTATGCTCTCATGCAGCTGACTGTCAATATGGCAATGTACGAGCATGTTGGCATGCCAGGAATAATGTGCGGGGCAGCGAGACGTACTAAAGAAAATCGTCTGCAAAACTTCCAGTCGTGACGCTCGCTGTGGCTCGTGACTTGTGAAAAATCGCAGAATAATTTTTGGCAAACACGTTGGAGCACAGCACATTGACGACAAAGCGACGGAGCGCAGGCAGTCCAGAGTATGTGTGTGTCTGTTCTTTTTATGTACTGTGCTGTTTGTGAAAAAAAAGGATATTTGTGCTGTGTTGATGAACGAAAAAAGAAACAAAAATTGGAAAAAAGTAATAATTAAAGTGAATTGAAAAACATTATTAAATGACTCCAAAAGGACTGTGTTTAAAGTTATACAACATTTAATGTTGGCTGTCTCAAGCATGGAATTTTGAACTTAAATGTGCGCAAAAATCACGTGCCTCACCAATGATGAAAAAAAAATATTTTGTGGAAAAAGGGCGTGTGTTTGTGTGCTATTAACATACATTTTCTAGCCAAAGCAGCAATGAGCTATTTTCTTTTTTATCCCTAAACATACAGTGTATGTGGGCGTGTTTTTTATTTGAATATCATTTAATTAATAGCTAAACAAAAAAAAAAAAAAAAACAAAAATAAAACACCACAAAGTAGTAAAACAAGCAAAGCTTTTTAAGTGTGCTAATGCCAGAAAAACCGCACACAGGCAAACACACAAAAATCATACCGTAAAGCGGCTTACAAGCAGCTAATCCTGCTGCATGAATATTTGTTCAACTAATTTGCAAAAATTGTAGCAAAAACAACAGATGTGAATTCTAACCACACAAAATTAAATTCTGTGTATTTGCGTGTTTTTTCATTTGAATTTTTTTATTTTTTTCAATATAACCCTTGCGCATATTTTGATATTGATTACATTTTTTTTTTTTTTGTTATTATTATTTACCCTAAAATTTTTTTAATATTTTTCTCTCACGAAAAGTAAACGTCAATCTAATTTGACAGCTTCCTGTTCTAGCTAATCGTGCTGTTCGTGTTTAACAAGTTGAAAAAAGTGAGTGTATGAGAGTGTGTACAAGTGTTTTCGGCTACCATCAATGCAACGCTAATCCTGTGTCAGTGTGTTCAAGAATTACAAATTGGCTTTCAACTCTAAGGCAAAGAAGTCAAAATAGATTGTGTTGAAATTTGTTGTTACGTTTTTGGTTGCTTTAAAGTAAATCCCGCTCACCGATCGATTGACTCAAATGTTGGATAATGTTTGTCAAACAAAGGTGAGTACAAAGTAGTACAAATAATGTTTATAATAACTATAGGTATTTTGTAAGACGAACAAAATAAATAAGACTTACTTACTCGAGATCATTACGTATTCGTTGAGCTAGATTGCTCTTGCTGAGATACTGAAAAGTAGATGAAAAAAATTTGAAAAGTCAAAACAAATTTCGCACCAGAAAGCGATTTAAACTGACTTTTTTTTTCTTAACAAAAACTAGTTCTAACATTTTTTTTTTTTATAAAATTTTATTCCTTATTTTCCACAAATAAAGCTCTTCTGTTTTGGGGAAAACCACATATTTCTTATTCTTATACTTTCAAAGCAATTGAAACTGTTTTGTTTCAAGATTTTTTTTTAAACTGTGTTCCATATTTTCCACAATTACAACTCTGCTGTATTGGTGATAACCACATTCTTATGTCTTATTCCAATACTTCTTTAGAGTGAAAATTTAAAATTTTCTGTAGAAGAAATGAATATAATTCATACTAACATATATCTTGGAATTTTTTAAATTACTGAAAATTCTATAAAAATATACTGCTGCATTCATAAAAAATTATGAAACTCTTATAAAGCCTTCATAAGGAAAAAATCGAAAAAAAATTTAAAAACATTATTCATAAACGTTCAATAGCGTTAAAAGTCTCTTTTAAATTCTTTATAAATGAGAGAATTTTAAAAATGGATGAAACCTTCAATAAACCTTCGATAAAGCATTTTTAAATTTTATTTTGTTTTCATGGGAGCACAAATTATGTCAAAAATATATCAAATTGTTTCAAAATATATCAAACACAAAGAAAATGTCAAAAAAATTATTGGAAATGTTTGTTTATACATGAGAGAATTTTAAAAAATGGCTGAAACGTTCAATAAACCCCTCATAAAGCATTTTTAAAATTATTTGCTCTCATTTGAGCACAAATTTTGTCAAAATTAATTAAAAATATTTCAAACATTTGGAAAATATGTCAAAAAAAAATCAAAGCATACAAAAAATTCAAAACAAAAAGAAAATAAAAAAAAAATTTGTCAGAACATTTCAAAATATTTACAAAAAAATATAATAAAATGACAATTTTTTTCAGTGCAGAGGGTAGCTTCGAAAAAATGTTAATGTTTAAATATCAAAATGTTGATGAAATTGTGACAAATAAATGAAAAGTCATTGAATTTATCAAATACACAAACCATTGTTGACACTCTTCCCACTTTAAATCGAAAGTGTTCCTATTTTAACTACAAAGCAGCTACAACATGTTTATGAATAAAAAGATTTTAAAAGACTTTTTAACATTAAAAAGCTTTTTAACTATTGAAGGTTTTAAAGCTATGTATTTTAATATATTTTTATGAAATCGGCTATTAGTATTTTTCCTTGTTATTAATTTTTTTTATATCTGAGAACCTCGAGAAGAGAAAACGACAAAGAGAACCAATCAATTAATTAATTAAGGATTAAGGATTATATAATTAAGGATAATTTCTTAAATCAAAATTTTTAAATAGAAATAGCATAAAAAAAAAACTTATTTCAAGGTATTTTAGGACGAAAGATATAATAGTTAACTAATAATAGGACAATTCACAATCTTGTGCAAATGGTCTTGCATCATAGCATTTGCAAAATGGTAGAGTATATTTTTACTCGACACTAACAAAACATAAACTAGCTAAGACACTAAGCTTTTGCAAATATGCACCCATAGCTTTCATTTACTTTACGACTGCAATACTGAATTGCAAACTGACTGATTGGGGGGAAAAAATAAAGTCAAAAGAAAAGTGTTACAAAGTAAGCCGAAAATCTCAAATAAACAAGATTGTTGATTGCCCTACACGTAAAGAAAAAAAACGTTTATCGCCAGTTTGTCGCAAACGAACTTCATTTGTCGTGCTTGAAATTGTTATTTGCAAACGTTTCAACAGTTGACATAATAATAGTCAGTTGCGAGAAACGCGTCATTTAGTTGCAGGAATTAAATTTCATTTGTTGGAAACGTAAGTGATTTTTAAATTGCAGCAATTGAAGAACTTGGTTTTTCCCAATTGAAAACTTCGTTTGTTTTCCCTTTCGTTGTATAAACACAACGCTTATAGTTCAGAGTTACTTTTTGGACAAATTGTTACTATTTAAGCAAATTGGTAATTTTGAGATAGCAACGGAGGTGCGATGAGTGCAATTCATAAGAAATCGGACGGACATAGGAAGAAAGATAATTAATATAATAAAAAATAATGACCGAAATAGCTTGCGGTATGTGTATAAGATATATTTTTATGTTGACGACAACTGAATATTCGTTTGTTGCAAATACAACTCGCAAGCAAAGTGTAGTTGGTGAATTTTTCAGTTGCGGTAAACGAACAATTTCTTTGCGTGTAATATTGCATTGCTTTCAAGTTCAATAAATTCTTGAGTAAAATTATTAATGTAGAGAAAATATTTTATAAATATATATAAAATTCCCTAAAAATTAATAAGATTGCTTTTGATTTTTTTTTTTTTTAAATAAGCTTAATCAAACAAAAAGGATACAATTAATACAAGTAATGAATTTGCTATTTTAGCCCTCAAAAGAACTTTGACCGAGCTTTTTATGATCAAATTGTGTTAAATTAAATGTTTGTACACAAATCGTCAAAAATTTAACCAACGAGTTTTCTGCCGATGCCGAACGCCTATTGTGCACTTTCGCAAAAAGCTTTACATGGAAATTTGAGAGGCAACGCATAGAGATAACGACCAGTCCGAATAATTAATTTTAATTGAAGAAAATTTTGCGTCAGCTGGGCTTTGAACCTAGCATGGAATGGTTCATAAATTTTTTGACGGACGGACGCGGTCACGGTTGCCACATCAAGAATTATGTATAACGATTTTTTAATTAACCTTAAAATTTTGTGATGGTAAAATGTGTTGTAATTACTGACGTATTTACTCGCAAAGAAATTTTTCGTTCACCGCAACTGAAAAATTCACCAACTTCACGAATTGTATTTACCGCAAACGAATATTCAGTTGTCATCAACTTGAAAATTTACCTTATACATATATACCGCAAAAGCTGTTTCGGTCATTATTATAATAATTATCTTTCTCCCTATGTTCGTCCGTCTTCTTATGAATTGTACTCATCGCACCTCTGTTGTTATCTCCGCCCGCATATTAAGAAAATTACCAATTTGCTTATATACTTAGTAATATTTTGTCCAAAAAGTTATTCTGAACTATAAGCGTTGTGTTTATACAGCGAAGGGAAAAACAAACGAAGTTTTCAGTTGGAAAAAACAAATTTTTCAAGTGCTGCAATTTCAAAATCATTTGCGTTTATGACAAACGAAATTTAATTTCCTGCAACTAAATGACACGTTTCTCGCAACTGACTATTATTAACATACGACAACTGTTGAAATGCTTGCAAATAACGATTACAAGCATGACAAACGAGTTCGTTTGCAGCAAACTGGCGAAAAAGTTTTTTTTTTCTTTGCGTGTATAAAGTACCTCTATTGTACAGGTTGTTAGCTACAAATTCAAACTTTGACACTTCAAATGCAACTTTTTAGAAATCGAATCTATCTTTTTTACACACCAAATTCACCCTTTTAAACTACAAATTCAACTATTGTAAAAATATTTTCACTCGTATAAAGTTGAATTTGAAGAATAAAATGTGTGATTTAAATAGTCATTTGCATTAGAATGTGAATAGTAGAGTAGGTAGTGTGCTTGACTGCCACCCCAGAGGTCCAGAGTTCGAATCCCGACAAGGTCATGGTACTACACTTTAACATTAAACGCTGCCATTCTTTCCTAATTCCTAATCAACTGAAATTGAAAACTCATCAATATTTTAGAATTGAAGTTGTAGTTGGTGGTTGAGAAGTTTGTGGATGAGCTTACATTATAAATTGAATTGACTGAGGTAAAGGCATAACACTTGCTATAAAATCAAATTTAAATGTTACTACGGCTATCCACCACGCCTTGAATATCCTACACATGTTTCACTTGATTGCCCTTTCCTTGCCACTAATCTATCACCCCATTTCGAACCAAGGCAGACTTGACTGAATTGATATTACAACTGAAATCCTAGGTGCAAAGAAAAAAAAATATATACATATTTGTAAAAAGTTGCATTTGAAGCGCAAAATGATGAAATTTAAGTTAAAAACCGGTGTATTCTTTAGAAAACTTTCCGTTTTTGAATTTCTGAGTTCAAAACGGGGATTTCGAACGATTTGGGAGCTTCGGACTCCCAAAATTTATTTATGGATATTAAAAATTTTATGGATATGTGCTTAAAATTCATTCTTTTATATTTCATAGAATAAAAAGATGAAAAGTGAAACGACTTCATTTAGAGCATTCATTAGATTTTCTAAAGCGATTTTGAATTTTTATAAAATGCCTTTTGTATTGAAAGTGTAAAAGTGACAAATTCAATGAATTATATGAATGTTTGTTTTTAATTAATTTTCATTTTTAATTTAATTGTATACAAAAATAAAATTAAATTCATTAATTGCGCATTTTTTTTTTTCCAACATGAAATAAAATGTCGTCATATCGTTGTCCGGGGGTTCATGTGCTCCATACGCCAGTTTGACAATTTTGAGTTAATGGTACCATCTCGGAATTATGATACCAAATTTTTCAAATCTGCAATCCGTTTTTGGCTATCTCTTCCAGAAACTGAGATATTTCGTGTCTATTTTGCTCTATATCCCTTTATGTAGAAATTTTTGGTCTCTCTTGCTCAATGGGGTATAGGGCAAAATTTCAGTACAAAATTGAGTACTTGATTAACGAAAAGCTCTGTGTGCTCTGTGTGCATTCAACTTACATAGTTGTGGTAGTTATTTTTTTTTTTCAAACTTATTATTTTATGTTTTTTTTTTTTTAAATATTTTGAATGTGAAAAAGTGTACTTGACTGTGTTGAAAACAAAGGGTATGGAAAGAGTGGCGAAGTAAATTACTCCACAAATTTACGAAAACTTTCACTACAACGAATTGTGATAACATTTTCTATAGTAAAATTTTCCATAGAATCCGAATATCGTAATGATTTTTTTCGATTGGCCCCAATTTAATTTAACTGCGTGTAGTAGAAGAGAGTCAGATGAAAATTTGAAGATATAATATGTGCCAATAGCGTCAGTGATATGGCTGTTATGATCACAAACAAGTGAAAAAAAATCACTTTTTTTCGTTGTTTTATAAACATATTGTATGTTTGAAGCCATATATCTCGAAATAATAATATCGGAGAGAAAAAGTTAGCCCTCTTATGTAATAGAGAATTTTATTACAAAAATTTCAAGTATATACATGTCTTTAGAAAAGTCATAATTCACTAACTTTTTTCACATCAATGCACCAGTGTAACAAGTTTTAGTACAATAAAGTAATGGGAACCGGAGGAGGGGATTAAAATTAAGTTTTATTTTAATTTTGCTTTTCATAGTTTTTTGCCTGAACCTAATGCATCTTATCAGCCAAAGTACATCCGATAAGGTTCGTTGCTATCGCTAAGTATGATGTGCCAAATGAGTCAAAAACTTTTTTCATAGAAAGCAACCCCCTAAAACCAAGTTTTGTGCGACATTTTATCATCAATACTGAATAAGTACGAAATTAACCCTTTAACACATTTTAAGTTTTGACGTATTTCTCGCATTTAAGTTGAATTTTCAGCTTTGGTGTATTCAAAGACTCATAGTAGAATAATAAATTTTTTTTAACATTTTAACCCATTATATCCTTGTTTTATGGGTTTGTTTTGTCTTTTATCACAAAAAGGTCAAAAAAGACCGATAAATTGAAAAGTTAGGGGGTTAAAATATTCCACAAAAATATTCCTCGTAGTATTTTACATAAATACTCAGAACACATTTTATACCCAAATGTAAGGTATACATGATTTCCTATACCGACGTGTATTGTTTTTTTATCCCCTCTACCAGAATCCATTGTCGGAACCTTGTTATTTTGGAAAAGAATTGATTTTGTTATTCTCAGTGTAATTGGTCTCAAAGTTGATCGGTCTGGCTCTATTTGTTGGAAAGGTTATTTTCTTGGAGAAGAAAAAAATGGCATCTTGATGGTTTCGTTTTCCACTAGAGAGATTTGCGTAAAAAGCCTCTTTACTTAGGTCCACCGAGTTATATTTTTTTGCGAATTTTTGTAAGAAGGCAAGTCAGGCACAAGATCGCACTATATCCACATATTTGGTGATCTAGCTTCGTTTCATATGTATGTATATTGATTGTGTATTCTTGCAAGCAAAGTAGTGGTTTTGTTTTTCTTCTCAAAATTTTGTTTTTATTTTTTTTTTTTTATTCAAATACATATACAGTAGGACCTTTTTTGAAAACCACGTTTTCGTGCACTTCCCACCCGAAAATTGTTTATTTATAAACTCGAGACATTAGTTTATTTTTTCACAAAACTATTCTCTCAAAATAATACCAATACTCAAAAAGTTATAAGCCAAAGTTTTAAAAAAAGCTAGTGTCTAACGATTGTGAAACGGACTTTAGTTTGAATATAAAATAAGCACATACTTGTGACTATTATGATAGTTTTATTATCTATAAAGATGCGAATAACTAATGGGATTTTTCAACTTTAAAGCTTGTGCAAATTAAAAGCTTGTAAATTAAACTGTTCAGTGAAATTCCTACAAAGGTAAAAATACTCAGTTTGACGAGCACTAAAAGTGAGACATAAAAATAAAACTTAGATAATTCAGATAATCAGCTTTAAATGCTTTACACGAAAGCTTAAAGTAAAGGTTAAGCTTAATGGCGATCGCTTTTAAACACATTCAACTTTATAGCTTGCAATAAAGTAAGACAATAACTAAAAAATACATAGAAATTTATTGGATAACTTTATTTTATATTTAATTATATACATTTTAATCAACTCTTGAGAGCTTTTTATTAATCGCTATTTAGTTGAAGTTAGTAAACATGTCCAACCCGGTTTATAAGGGTAAACAAATCAAAAAATCGGAAAGGTGGCTAAAAAAATCATAACTTTCGATATAAAAGAGATAACTGCAAGAATCCTACGGAATATTAAAATCGAAGCTTGTAACTATAATAAAAAAAAAATACGACAAAAAACAATTATTTTGACTGCTTAATTTTTTATAGTGCATATAGTTATATATGTAGTTATATATATAGTTATAGCATGTTCAAACTGACTTCATTTAACGCGTTACTCGAAAAAAGCTTTTTTTTAACATGATCGTTCATACTGCCTTAACGAGTTTCAAAATGTCAGTTTATTTGTTTATATTTTGAAAGAAATAAAAAATTTGTTTTTAAAAAATATAAAAAAAATAAAAAAATCAAAGAAATACAAAAATTTGTCAAAGAATTTATTTGTTTACATTAAAAACTACAAATTAAAAAGCTCTTTTCAGTCTTGGTTGCGTTAAAGAAGCAAAAAAAGCTTTTCTGACGTTAGCAAGAACACAAACCAGTGATTTAACGAGTTTCGAAATGTGTTAAATCATTTAAAAAGTTAAATTTCCAACAACAATTGTACGCATTTAACTTCATCAAAACTTCATTTGAGAACTTGTTTTTCGATTTAACTTCATTAACACGATTTTACATAATTACGTGCTCAATGTGAACGTACTATAGAAAAATAGGAGTTTTATAAAATATTAAAATACAATGATTATTAAACAAATTTTTTAATGTTTAAATATTCAAAAATTAATTTTAAAAATCATTTTTACATTAAGTCATGTTGCTACTTGAAAGTTCAAAATTTTTTTACAGGAAAATGGTTAGAGGTAATGTAAAAATTTTATTTAGGGTGAATAAACACACCCATGAATAAAAAATTTTTTTGTTAATATTTTGCATTTGTTATGTATGAAATTTTAATTTGAAGTTGACGTGTCGATATCGGAAAGAACTGATGGTTACCATAATAACTAAAGTTTGGCAGGACATAGAAAAACAAAAACCCCAATTTATAAATAATATAAGTATGGTTATCGTGTGGATAAAATTTTTAAGTTTGGCAAAAAAATAAAAAAAATTATGAAGATTTGAAAAAAAAAATCGTAAAAACGCAAGTTTTTACAATATTTTGTCCAAAAAAATAGAAAAAAAAATGAAATTTTTTGCAATATTTTAATTCAAACGGTAACTACGCATGAGGAAAGTATGCGTTTAAAGTTTGGAGATAATCGGACTAGGTAATTTTATGTAACGATGGTTACCAGGTATAAAAATCTAAAAATCTTCAAATTTAAGTTTCATGCATAAAAAAATGTTAACAATTAATATAAAACTTTTTTTTTTAAATTATTTTTGAGTGTACTTATTCACCCCAAAAAAATTTATCCATTATTCTGACCGTTTTCCTGTAAAAAAAAATTTTAAATTTTCACTCGAATACCGAGCGCGCCAAGTAGCAACATGCCTTAAATAATGGGATCTGTTTTTTCGCGTGACTCCCAACCACATGTATACACCGATAAAAAAACTATGGTCAAAACAAAAAAGAACGTTTAGACACGAAAAAACCCATGTGTCAGCCGAAGGGTTAATTTGTTATTATTTCACGTGAATTTAAATAGGAATAATACTGATTTTTAAATGTGGGTTTGTATGTGCCAGGTGATAAATATTGTCTTAAGAATTTTCACGAGAAATAGGACTTATTATATGAATAAATTTTGTTTTGCTTGTTTTTTCGTAAGTATAAGTAATTCTAAAAATATATGGATATGGTTCCCCATATAATACTTCTCTACGGTATAATAAAGAGTTAGTCATCCAGAGTTAAATATCACCGAGCGGTAATATTTATTTTTATACTGCTCTATTTTTTACAAAAACAAATGCATACAAAGCTAAAATAAAAAAAAGATACAGTAGTTTCGACTATGTCGTAACACAAGACGTATAATTATTCAATTCGCTTTTGATGACATCTTTTTTTAAAAATGTTTAGCAAAATATTTATTCCATACACCTGAGCATATGACCTTTAAAAGAGTGCCGGAGAGGGTTAATATGTATGACCGACCCTCATTACTTTTGCAAAAAAAACATTTTTGCCTTTGACACCTATTACCTCCGACCACTCCTTAGGGGGGCACCCATACAAATATTATGGTTTTTGTATATTTATTCCATACACCTGAGCATATGACCTTTAAGAGAGTGCCGGAGAGGGTTAATATGCATCACCGACCCCCATTACTTTTGCAAAAGGAACATTTTTGCCTTTGACAACTATTCCCTCCGACCACTCCTTAGAGGGGCTCCCATACAAATTTTATGGTTTTGTCGATAAAACCGAAAACTGTCGATAAATAGGTAGCAAACTTAAGCAAACAAAAACATCAAATGTTGGCTTTATATTTCATGTAATTGTGTAAAATTTATATAAGTTAGAGAGTTCAAACATGAATTTTTCTCCCAGTGAGGATCAAGCAGACCAACAAGTGCTAACATCAACATTGCACGATCAGTACTTTAGGCACATCAAAGGCTCAAATTGTGACCTAAATGCCGACACCTGATCACTATCAACCGCCCTACTTACCTCCGAGAATAACGTATTCTACGTCAAAAACGCACACTCGATGCTAAAGCTGATTGTCCCGTTACCTGTGTGTCGAGCTATTTTTCATGACATGTGATTTTATATTTTGTATTGTAATTGTTGTTTTTTTTTTATTTTGTTTGATTTTTTGCCAAACGCAACGTTAAGCAACATTTTGTGTTTCTTTTTTGTTTTTTTTAAGAATTGGCCCGCGCTTAAAATTTCTTGGGCCTCACTGATTTATATGCTCAGGAACTTTGAGCCTGATTAAAATGTTTTTGATTCATTCTAAATTACAAAAAAAAAACTTCAAAATGTTACAATTTTTCTTTCTTTCTTAGTATTTCGTTTCATATTTTGTTATAGTATTGAAGAGATTACACCTCGAGCGATTTTTACATATCCACTCAAGTTACCCAAGCTTTTTAACAAAAGTGCCGTTCCATCAGCTCTCAAAAAAAAAGGTACAGTTGAAAGATACAAAAACTTTCCCAGCCATGTTATGCTGTAACTTAGCAAATAATAATACTGTCACGCCTTAAATTGATTTATTTGAAATTTTATTTTTTGTTTTTTTTTTTCTTTGTGTTACAATTTTTCAACAACAACAAAGAAAAAAAACAAAAAACTTTTGTTACAACAACTCAACACTGCTAGGTAAATTGTGAACAAAAAAAAAATTATAAATTTCAGCCACTCAAGCCACAAAAAGCTCAACAGAGGCACATGACATGAAAAGCTACTTAAAGTTGCATGAAGTTCAACGCAACTAAAAAGTATTTTTTTTATTCATTTTCAAGTAAGTTTATGTAACACGTTAATAACAAAAACAAAAAAAAAATAAAAAAAGAACAACGTCCAAAGCATTAACAACACACTGTGGAGAAGGCACGCATAAAAAAAGTACAGAAAAAAATAGAAAAGTATAAAAATAAATGAATAGAAAAAAGTGAATAATATGCGCATAAAACTGATAAAGCTTGGGAAAAAAAAAGCTTACAAAAATAATCAGGGCAGGCAAGCATTTGAATAGAAAACAAAGCATTTTTAAGATCAATACCAGATATTCAATAATATTATATGAAACACTATTTTAATTAAAATGTCGTTGATAGAATGCTAACAATACCATAGTAGCACACATAAACACACACACACACACACGCACATTCATTGAAATTTATAAGCAGCCACACACAAAACACGCATAGAAAAGCTTTTAATGTCCCGTTGTGCCAGGCAGTCTTTTGTGCTACAAACTCAATGTAATTCAACAAAACATGGACTAGGTTTCTGTGGCATTTTGCAACTAACGCACACGAATGCACACCCACACACTAAACCAACATACATTCATGTGTAGACACGCATACATGCTCAGCTTGTATTACAGCATTTGAATAATATGCTATATGAAAAGCTCAGCATGACAAGGACAGCTAGATTTATTGTATTCTAATGTAACTCAAACACATGCCTATACTCTATCACACACTCCCACACAGACACAGGCAGGCATACACCATAGTCTCACCCATGTGCTTCCAAATTTAGTGCGATTGACGGACAGACAGCTGGACGTTTGCCTGCCACAACAAAAGCCTGCTACATTGAAAATTACTTGTTTCATAGCAAAATTTACACGAGTGCGTGTGTTTGAGTCTGCTGCGTTTGTGGTTGGGTGCGTGTGTGAAGTACTTTATGTTGCACTTAAACAATAACAATCAGTCAATCGGCTTTCAAATCGCTGCAAATTCTACCGATATTGTTACAAATCAAATCCACACAAAGTTAGAACAACAACTAACCACATATTTTGATTCCTTCTATTTTCTCCTTTACTATTCCTCCTAAACAAGGAATAGCACTAAGCGTGTAGTTGTAAAGTATAGCAGAATACCAGTAACTGTTTCTTAAGTATCTAACAACTAGAAGATACAGTTTGGTAAAAAATATCTTTGTAGCAATGTTTCATTCAAAAACAACTTAAGTGCTTTATTTTATTAAATGGGCGCCTGCCTGTTGTTGCTCAAGAAAATAACGAAGAAATGCTCTGAATTTGTTTTAATGATTAATGAACGTGGATTACTTTCTTTGGTGGAAAAGTTTCAGAGATCAATAGATTAGGGCAGAATTAAAACAAAAGCAATTTAACTTTAAATTTTAATATGTTTACAATGAACAGAATTCATGCCTAAAAATAATTCATGTTTAGGGTGGTTTTATGCAAAAGCGGGTTAAATGAAAGAATATTTAGAAGATGTTTTCCAAAAAGTGTTCATAAAGTTTATTTAAAAAAAAAAAATTGCTTTTTATTTTTTACAAACATTTTTCATATACAAAGATGGCGTATAAGTTTGTGTGTTAAAAAAAAAAGAAGAAAATCGGGCCACATCTTAGATCGACTCCGGATCGTGTGAACAAGAAAAATAAGATTTCATTCGAAAATAAATCCTTGAATGTTAGATTTTCTAAGTATAAATTTTTTTCAGTAAATAAATTTTCCAAAGACGCTCATTTTTATAATATATTTGTCAATAATTACATTACAAATCGAATAAAAAATAAAATGAAAATTAATTCTTTATTTTTTTTACGGTAGCGTGGCCCGTTTTGGAAAAGCATGTGTACGTGAAAAGCGTTTAAAGTAAAATTTACTCATTACAAGTCCTCTGGCACCAAGTTTTAAAAGAGTGGGCCCAAGAAATTTTAAGCGCAGGCTAATTCTTAAAAAAACCAAAAGAAACAAACACAAAATGTTACTCATTGTTGCATTTGGCAAAAAATCAAACAAAAAAAAACCAATTACAATGCAATAAAATCACATGTCATGAAAAATAGATCGACACATAAGTAACGGGACAATCAGCTCATCGATGTGCGTTTTTTTATTTTGGCTTTGCATGCATTTTTTTTTTTTTTGTAAAGTTCGCTGGAAAATGTGCTGAACACTGAACGAGTGCGGTTTGTGTTGTTGTTTTTTGCAGGCGTTCTTTGATTTTAAATCATCGCAAGGACAAAATTAAGATAGAAAAAATTTGTATGAAGGGCCACGCCGGCCATACGGGCCACTAAGTGGGCATATTTGTTTTAAACGCTGTAGAATTTTTATTACGAGTATAAGCGGTATTGATTGAAAAATTTTTTCCTGTATAGTTGTAGAACAATAATCAATTAGAAAAGAAACACAATTTTCATAAAAGTTTTGACTAAAACCTCTCTTAGGAGTATTTTTCATTACAAAAAAAAAGAAAAAAAAATTAGTCGCTATCGCCTAGAGATAAAATTTATACTGAAAAATGTAAATGTTTATTGCATTTTTTTCAAAAATAACAATATATTAAAACTTTATTAGAAAAAGGGACGTTCACATGTGCACTTAACAATAGATCTGAAAATTAAGAACTCAATGCAGGAAATCTCTTTTTTTTCATAGTGTTTCGTACGTTTGGTGATTTTTGTTCAATACTGTAAGTTTTCATATTTCTTCTAAGTCGTAAACAGCATACCTACTCCAATGACCGCTTACTGTGTAAGGTAGATGTTTTCGTGTTTGAGCGGACATGCCCGAAGATATATTATAGAAAATTTTAAATAGATGTTGCAGGCTTTATTCACGTTATTCACCAAAGAGTACCAATGAGTACTTACCCGTTTGAATTCATTTTCCACATATAGACATCTCAGAATTTCTTTAGAAATACTGCAGATTCCAAGAAAATTAAATGATAAAAACTGAAAAGCCTGAATTTACTAAATAGCATCTATTTACTCTCTGAAGTCTGCCATCAGTAAAATTAGTTTCAACTTTGTCAGGTTGAATTCGAACTACGAACTTCGCTTTTGTAAAGTTTGCATCGAACGGTCCAGTCATGTTATTGCATTCGGCCACAGTCGCCACGATTGCCACAACAAAAACCTAAGTAACATATTATTTCATAGTTACATTGCCTCAAAAACATCCCTTCAAGTCGTCAAAGGGAATTTCAACCGATAAATATTTAATATTATGACAAATGATATGTTGATAATTGGTGATGATAAAACTTCCCGGTAGCAGAGTTCTTTTGTCAAGTATCACAAACTTAAAGGACAAGAATACATTTTGTATTATTTCATTACTTCTGGTGCGGTGAATGAACTGTAAATTCAGCGATGATATAATTATTAATATATAAGATTTCTATATTATGAGGCTGAGAAAATGTTCTTTAATTGAAGGGCGAAACAATCTTGGAAGATTTAACAAAAAGGATTGGGGTAATTTTTATTCGCAATGTACACTGTACTGTACTCTAGATTGTACAGTAGGGCATATTGAATAACAATTTTTCTTTCGAATTTCACATTCAAAGAGGTCTCAAAAGTTGCATGGGGTTGTCAAGATTGCCCAAAAAAAAAAAAATTTTAAAAAAATAGAATGTCTTCCTCTCACACACGGACAAAGTTGTTCTTTGAGAAAAACAAACAAATAACGATCTTAAAAAGCTTTGATTTAAAAAAAAAACTTCATATGTCTCAAAGCAAAAGTAAGTTTAAACTTAAACTAACAAAGTCTTGCCAAACACGATATCACTCACAATTTTTATCCACAGGACATTTCTTTTGTGTTCCAATTTCAAGAGAAAAATTATCCAAAGTACATAATCGTTTTCGAAGCTGAAAGAAAAAAGAACATAGTCTGATGTTCCAGCAGTTATTTTGGAGTCAATTGAAAAAGTAAAGCTAGTTCATTTCTAGCGCAGTTCGAAGTAGCTCTGAAAAAGTACAAACGGGGTACAGTGTGGAACACTTCAGTTTGCTTTTGTTTTCAAAAGTATTGCTGAAAAAAATAAACGGTGTCTGGCTATTTAAAATTTGCGGCGCACAAGACGAAATCGGTTGTTGCTCTGTATGTATAGATTTTCTTTTAGAAAACTTTTGGATGGAAAAGATCGTACAAGTCAGGTCTTAAGGACCTTTATGTACACGAAATTCTTCCACTTTTAGAATGTTCACTTTAAAACTAGTTAAAAAATAACCACTTTCAGGCTACTGCGAAAGAAACCAGTTTAAAAATGTTCCTAATTGAACTAGTTCAAATATGGGGAAAAAGGAGTGTCTATGGGGACAATTGTCTTTTTCTATGACGTCTTTATATTAGTAATATTAGCATTATTAGTATTAGTATAATTGTATTATGAATTTTCATTTTAAAAGTTTTTAAATTGCTATAAAGCCTAAAAGGCTTAGCAAACAAATAAATATAATAATCAACCCGTAGAAAGCGTTAGTTCGTTCAATATTGTTCGTTCAATGAACTAGTACTGGTCCTTTTTGGAACTAGTTCAGAACTGTTTCAAATTTGGTCCACTTTTCTGTTGGGTATTTTGTCAAATGAGGAAATTTAAAAAATAAAATGTTCTCTTTGATAAAATGAATCAAATAAACTCTGTTCAATACCGTGGGAGCATATTGAAAATATCAAAAAAAGAGCACTTGCACTATCATGAGAGCATATTGCAAATATCAAAAAAAGAGCACTTGTAATATCATGAGAGCATATTATACAAAGTCGTAGAAAATGAAATTGAGTACAATTTTGTTGTTGTGATTGCAAATGGTGCAAATATATTAAATATATGCTAGGATGCAAGACTATTTGCATATGACCCTGCATAGACCTATTATTTCTATCGAAATTTTATAAGTAAACCCTTCTTCATACTTGCAAGAGCAGAATTTTTCATCTCTAAATGTTTTGACACAAATAATCCCAGAAAAGAATATGATTTTTCTGTTTTTTTTTTTTCTGGATCACAAACACGATAGGTAGGCGCAGTTTTCAAATTCATTAGAAGTTTTCAATCGATTTTTGTCCATCTTCAAATCAGCCACAAAGGATCATTTTGGGCTAGGGTTTGGAAAATTTAAATATTCTATTTCAGATTTGTATTCAACTATCCCAAAAGCTTCCAAGTTGAGCATTAGTTTCGGCTTTATTCATTTAAGTGCTTTTAAGATTTTTTTTTTCATTTTCACCCATTGTCGTCGTAAACTGGGACAGCAATTAAAAGTAATAAAAAGCTTTTGTCAAATTTCTGTTGAGATTGCACCTCCCTTAGAAATGAAATAATGAAAAGTGAAACCAAATATAATGAAAAAAGAAATGATGGAACGAGTATAACCGATAGTTAAAAGGACATTTCATTAAGAATTCTTTAAATTTTCTTTTTAATTTTTAATTGGAAATTCATTGAATATAACACTCTTAAATCTCATATTCATTGTTTTCTCTGTTTAAAAGGAAGGGAAAGTTGTAAATTACGAAAAACCATTTCCTGGTTTCATTTTGATTATAACTACTTTCGCAAAATATTTTTCGAAAGAGGGAAAAAATAGAAGGAAACATATCCTTCAGCGAATGTTTGCTGAAATTTTCATTGAAGTATAAAAAATCTTCTGCACCGCCAGCAAAATCAGTTCAATTTCTTGAAATCTGCTCTGAAATAGTTGCTTGTTGGAGTAATAGTTTTGAAAACACAATAGTTTGAATGCGTCGCCAAATAATAATTTCTAAGATATTTATTTTTTATTTTTCTAAAGTTTTTACTTATTTTACTGATTACTTACTGGTTTTATTTTTTTTTTTTATTTATGAATTCTGTTATATATATAAATTTTGATATATTGAAAAATTAGTTTGACTGTATTACTCATATCTTTGGTTTTGTCTGTAAAACTTAATGTCAAGTTTTTTATTTCAAAGTAAAAAATATGACGGATTTTTTATAAATCAAAAAAATAAATATTGAGAGTAATTTAATTCATGTCTTTTACAACAAAATAAAAAAAAAATAGGTTTTAATGTGACAGTGTAGCCTTATCCTTGCCCTTATCCTTGCCCTTGGGGCAAGACCCTGTCCTTGCCTTTGATCCCAAACTTGTGCTCATCCTTATCCTTATTCTTATTTTTATTCTTATTCTTATATTTGTCATAATAATTATCTTAGTTCTTGTTAAAGCTCTTATTTTATTCTATTTCCAAATTCCTGACTTTATTCTTGTTGAAAATTCCTTTCCTAATCCAATTTTTGTTCTAAATCTTGTCGTTAATGTGTCCAAATTCTTGTTAAATTCCTTGTCCCATTTCTTGTCCTTATCCTTTTCACAATCACGTCCTTACTATTATTTTAGATGTGCTTGTATCTTTGTTCTTATCCTTGTAACGTTTGTTGAGTTATACATCTGCCAATATAGTCTTAAATACTATTTTAGGTATGCCGAAATTTTTGTTCTTAACCTTGTTCCTATCCTTGTCATAGTTTTTCCCAATTCTTTTCTGAACTCTTGTCCTAATCCTTGTTCAATTACATGCTATAATATTTGTCCTATTTCTTATCTTATTCCCCATACTTATATTTGTCCAAATCGTTACTCTCATCCTATTTGTAACCTTTGTACTAATCCTTATCCAAATCCTTATAATTATACTTATTTTTATTTTAATATTTAATTTTTAATTCATATGACTTTCTACAAATATTTACCATTCTTTTACCTACCTTTCTACAAGGTATTTTTTAAAATCTTTTTTTTTCATTTTTTTTTTTTTTTTGGTTTTTGAACTTAGTGCATAAAGGTTGTTTAAGGGTTCCCTGAGAGACCTCATGACGCCAATAATTTTTTTTTTTCTATATGTGACCAAAAAAAATAAGTTTAAGTATCGATTCCTAAAATTTACAGTAGCTGTATAGCCCATACAACGTTTTTTCATTTTTGTTGTTTTTTACTCCATTAAGCGGTTGCCACCGCATTGTCATGACGCCAATTTTTTTTTTTTTTTTTTTGTGTTTCGTTATGAGTTCAAAGAACCAATCTTTGTTGTCGTAAAATAAAAGTTACCGTAGCACATTTACAATGCATGTGATAATTCTGTTGTTACATAAGTTGCCATCTCTGCTACCTGACGACGTCAAAATATAGTTTTTTATTTTTGTTCTATGGCCAGTTATAATCATTCATTTCTGTTTTTTAACATTTACCGTGGTGCATCTATTCACAAAGTAATAATTCCATGCGACCCCTTACATTACTATTGCATTTTCAATCTTCGAGCGGCGGCTCTCTTCGCGGTCTAATGAAATCATGCATTTTGTTCTCCATTTTTGTCATGACATTTAAAGGCCAGCTTTTACAAGTGTTTAATATTTTTAAGCCTAGCACATTATCTTAGTGGCGACCGTGGCGTAGTTGGTTAAAATGCGTGGCCGCTATGTCAACGAACTTTGGAGACCCAGGTTCGAACCCCAGCAGCGACAGAAAATTATTTGAATTAAAATTATTTTTCCGTACGGCCGCCACCTCTCTGCAGACAATGGCAAGCCTCAGAGAGTAATCAAATTGCCATGTAAAGCTTCTTGAGAATAAGAACATTACGTTCATCACCGTTCGTAGTCGGCGTTAAACATGTAGGTCTCTTTCTCGGTCAATTGTGTACAAACTTAATAACACGCACAACACAATTGATCATAAGAAGCTAGGTCAAAGTCCTTTCAAGGGCTGAAATGGCCAGTTATTTATTTTTATTTTTTACATTATCTTAGAAAGTAATAATTCCATACAACAAATTTGAAGTTTCGTTGCTTATGCACCGAGGCCTCAAGCTTAAGCCTTAGCGTCCCGATGTCTCTTTAATTTTTTTATTCTTATCATAAGGTTAAAAGATTTACTTTTATTGTCATATCATAATTTTTATAGTTGCACCAATACTCAGTAACAATTCCATGGAATATTGATCCATTTTGGAAAAATTAATTTTTTGTAACATGTGTGGTAACGTTGTGAAGTAAAAAATGGACAGGTTCTTAGATTTCATTTCACAAAGGCCATCATTGCTGCATTTTTCATTCCAATCAGGAAATGGTTTGGAAATATTGTTACATGCTTGGAAAAACTATAAAAATACTGCTGGTCTGAGGTGTGACATGATTCAGTATGAAGATCTACTTACAACTGGAGCTCGCTAGAACCGAAATCATGAAATCTGATTTGTAATTTTATTTCCATTAGTTATAAATATTCTATTACAAGCAAGTTTAATGGGTTTGTTTAAATAATTAAGCGTTTCAAGTTTAATGGCCCTTTTTTATGATACTCGCTTTTCATAATTTTTATCCGAAAATATACCTACAGTAGAATATTTTAACATATTGAATATATGTAAGTCAAGATCAACATATTTACATGATCATAACAGTCTGAAGAAATAAAAAAAAACAAAAAAATAATAAATATTTAAGATTGGTCTGTTCAGATTTTATAATCCTAAGTAATTGGTTTTCCGCGTATTTTGAAACTAAACAGGTTATTTCTCCACTCTCAGATAATGTCACTAAAACTTACAGTAATATCATCATTAAGCATGAAATAACTTAAAGTTTACAAAACCTACAAAACTTAATGACTTCCAATTTCCGCAAGAAGTCATTTCTTACTTCATTACGAAACGTTTGCTTCTCACGCCTATAAAGAAAAAATATAAACAATCAAAACGTTGGAGTAACGCACAACAGACAGCTGACAAAAAACACACTCGTACATATGCTCAATACACTAAAATCCGTACTAAGACAAAAACGACGAACATTATTTATAAAATCAACGCGCGGGTGCCTAACGATTAACGATAATCATAAAAAATATAAAATCAAAACAAAAAACTCACCAGAAGGTCGGTCAGTCATAATAAAAACAACAGACGAAAAAAAAAAACAAATAGAATCCAATGTTATTGAAAAGCTGGACCAGGTCAAAATGCGTAGACGTAGATTTAAAGTAGATGCTTTTAAAGAATGGAAAAACGAAGACGGAGAAACGTGTAAAAAATATTTAGGGCGATATAAACAAAGATCAAGATTTTTTGCTGTTACCTGCGAAGACTTGAGTAAAAGATGCTGGGCAAAGATTGAAAACTCATGAGCATTAAGAGAGTAGCTTTAGAAAATATTGGTCGAGCACTATTTGATGTTGAGCAACACAAGTATAAGAGTGGCTTAGCGAAAATCATTCGAAGAGAAATTTCGGCGAGTTAATGAAAAAGAGTAGGCTTCAAAGGTTATTTTCAATTGAGAGTTGACTTAATAAGGTCTTAAGAGAACAAACTAACGATAGAACATTAATTATTGGAGAAGATAATAGAGATTAATTTAAAGCTTGAGCAGATATAGAAAAGAATTTCAGAAGATTTTAATTAATGAATACAATCATGAAGAATATTAGGTGAAGATCAATATGTAGGTAACGGTATTAAAATTTTTGTTTATTTTTAGCGCATTGAAGAAGAGATGATTCCGATGGATAGAACATCTATAGAACAAGTTATTAAGATAGATATGATTACAAACCCCAGATCGTTAACAGATTGCTTTACAGAAGAGAAACTCGCTTATAAATTAATTAAATTAAAGAACTTAAGCTGAATAAAGTAGGGAAGAGTCATATTTTACAAGTTTTTATTTAGCTAGATAAAGCAGGAAAATGTTAATAATAGAGACATTACAATTCATAACTAAAAATGACAAATAGGGCCTCATCAGGGATTTGTATGGAATATAATAGATAGATGATACAAACGGATAGGGACTAGGAAACAAATCAAATATTCTAGAGAATCATTGAAGATATCATGGATAAGAATGCAAATAAAAAAAAAAAAAACAGAACCGTTAAGATGAAATATTACATGAGGGATAAGACTATGAGGGATAAGATAAATAAACTGTTTTAAAGAAACAAGATTTTCTAAGCTTCACACAGGCAGTTAATCACTTTTATTTTAGTTAGATAAAGATTTTATTGAAAACTTTAACTGTTCCTTAGAAATGTAGGAAGGAGATGGAAAAGTTTTTTGCTGGAACGCAACAAAAAACTTTGAAGTCTTAAAACTTTCCTAAAATCAAAGCTCGTCTTCGATCTAGAATCTGAAGTTAATTATTTCCCATTGCATCTAGTTTACCGATTAGATTATTAAATCCAACGACATACTCTTCAAGATTTCTGAATATAAATATATATTTATACAGACGTTAGTGGACCGTTCTTTGCCAAATTTTACGAACCTGTAGATATCGCATTCAAAACCCATCTTACATCGAAAATTTTTTCAATGGAAATATAAATAGAAATTTTATTGCCTTGAGGCCCAATAGAAAGTATGTGGAACAATATCCCTACAAGAGTATTCCGCAGCCGTTTTAAGCTATCTTCACCGACACTTCTTCATATTTCCACCTTCCAACTATCACCCCTTTTTCGAATCAAAACAATGCTTTCACATATATACGGAGCATCCTCTGAGCATTGATTTAGTATAAAAAAAAAATATAAAAATAGATATACAGGGTTGCCCATATTCGACGGACCCATCTGGCAACGCCATAACTTTTGACAGAGATGTCAGATCGCTTAATGACATACCGCGTTTGAAGCGTCAGTCCAAGCAGATTTTTACCATGGAACAATACACGCCACGCGAGCGCTCTGAAATAGTTGAAATTTACATTCAACAGAAGAAGTCAATTGTGAAAACTCAACGTGCTTTTAAAAACTTAAAAAATGTGAGAAGTGCGCCTTCTAAGAACACCATTAAGCGTTTATACGAAAAATTTTCGACTGGTGAGGCTCTTTCTAATCCGAAGAGGCCAAATAAAAGTCGACCAAGGCGATCGGCCGAGAATATCGCTGCCGTACGAGCCAGTGTTGAGAGGTCTCCAAGAACATCCCAAAAACGCCGTTCTCAGCAGTTGGGCATGGCTCGGTCCACTTTACAACGGATTATTCGCGTTGATTTGCATTTGTTCCCGTACAAAATTCAATTGACGCAAAGATTGTTGCCTGCGGACAAGCCTCGTCGATTGGAATGGGCCCATGGGTACGTCGAATATGGGCAACCCTGTATCAGAGCTTTAACAATGTCAAGTAACACTTCTTGAGATCATGAGAACTAGCTAATCGGACTCGGAATAAAACGTATACCTAGGTCTAGTTCTCCCCCATTTGAGTACAAAATTCATAACTTGGAAAAGACTTTAACTTGACCAAACAAATCTTGGGAAAAAGCTTTAAAGGTCTTTACTGGCCGGTTTTTTAACTTTCTTTGTTTTTGTTTTTAACACAAAATAAAAAAAATTACAATTATTATTGTAGTATTATGTTCTTTCTAAATGGGAGTGAAGGAGGAGATTTTGATTTTCTTGAATACAACCCTTATATTAAACAAGTAGCAATTGATTGCAATATTGTGCGATATTTTTTCAAAGAATTCTCTTCAATAGATTTAATTTCGAAAATTGAGGGTTTTATAATCCCTTTTAATAAATGAAATTAAAAGTAGAGGAAAGTTGCCTGAACCAAATTGCCAACTTTGTTATGCTTGGGTACTTTACTAATGATATCGAGTTTTTATCTTTTAAAAAACGTTTATTTTAATAAGTATTACTCGCCTAACATCTTAAAAACGCAATTTTTCCGACTTAATGATAAGATTATGAAAGAACTAGGTGTGATATAGAAAAATAAATATTGGTTTCATGCTCAGGGCTTCTTAATTTGTCCAGAAGTCATTGTGAAATTTCAAAACTAGACCAAAAATCAAAATTTTGTTGCATAGTGTAATATGAAAAATTCAATGTTTAAGGGTAATTAAGAAGCGCTGATCATGAATCTGTAGTTGATTTTTTTTTCAACATGTCTAGTTCTCCAATAATCTGCTCGGGAAGTCGAAAAATTCGACTTTAAAGAGCTAATAAATAAGAAAAGATTCAATACTGCCATAGGCGTCCATACCATGTCTTTCAATAAATCTTTAAAATTTTAAAAATTTAATCAGATGCTACTTACAACATGCGGTGGTTTTTCTGAACTTTGGTAGACTTCTCTAAAGATCACACCCACGCACATTTTAACATATTGAGAGTAAAGTTTATGCTGCATTTTTTTTTTTGTGGTATAACTTTTTTTTTCTTTTTATTCATCTAAAACTTTCTATACTTATTGCTGCTAATGAGCATAAAAATATATATGTTTATGTTCACCTAGTTGTACTTGAGTGAAATTTCAATAAGGTTTGAGTGACATTCCTAAAGCTATAAAAAGTTGGTTAGTAAAGAAGAGAATAAAATAAATACCTCAATAACGACATTTTGAAAGTTCAGCCTTATTTTGAGCCTATACAAATGCTCTCAACTAATTTCGATCTTAAGCACTTTAAACTCTTAGATAATATCAAAGAGCAACGCAAATCGCTCAAAGAGTGATTCTAGCAGTTCTTTAATTTTTTTATTTTTTTTTTTTTTTTTCTTGAATCAACTCTTCTCTAAGCGTTCATTTTCAATACCCAAAAATTACAAAAAAAAAAAAAAACATTTAAATGCAAATGAGATGAGATTTTCTTGAAACTGACTTCAATTAAGCGGCAACAAAATCCAGTTTAACCTGTCGCCGCTGCTGCTGTTGCCTACCTCTAACTACCTCTGACGTCAATGTTATTGTTGTTGTTGTTATATTTTCTTTTTCGTCTTTTTCTATCCTTCTCATGTAATGTTGTTGTTTGCGTGCATTTTTCTATGCAATTCGTTCCGTACTTAACCGTGCTCGTTCTCACTCTTGCTCATCTAAACTCCGGGGTAACTTTTATTGATTGCATGTGTGCAAGTGTGAGTATTTGCTTAACTGCATAGGTGCACACAAACATGTGCATGCGTGTGAGTTTGTGTGTGTGTAAACATAAGCTTGTGTGCTATTCGAGCATATAATTTGACCCAGAAACGTGATTTATTTTTACCTTAATTTTTTTTTTTCTTTTCCTCTTCTATTTGAATGTTTTTGTTTTTTTTTCTATGCGTTGAAAATGCATCCATCCATTGCGTTTATATCCTTTATTTATTTGTTATTTTTTATTTTGCTTTTTTCTATGCAACGCAATAAATTTTATTACCCTGCAAAGTTGATGGCAGTTGTATAGCGGGGTTGATATTTTATGCTATTGAACATTTATTTATTAGTGCAAAGGCGGATATGGAGAGGAGGAAATACTTTTTTTTTATAAATATATGATTGGTAGGAGGATTTTTGTAAAATATTTCTAGATCAAAGAAATATTTGCGGTATTGTGTGGAAATGTGATGGTTGGTATGAGGCTAATAGGGTATGCTTATAAAACCCTCTTTGTGGCTTTTAACTAACATGTTAGGAAAGACTTTTAAGTTAAAAGTTCGGATCTAAATGCGCGAAATAAAAAATGTGATTCAAATTATTTCCGGAGAAATTTCTACAAAAGGCAATGTATATATTTTTTTGTTTTTTTCTTTTTAAGCATAAAGCCTTTGTTCAAAATGTTACTCTCGTGAATAAGCGGTATTCGATGGCTTCCTTTGATTTGACAGAATTTCATACTCAGTGTGAGAGTAATTTAAAATCAAAGCTTTGGTACAAAATTTCAAGATTTTAGATGAATTTTTGAGGAATTTTTACCCATCATTTTCAAACAGTGAGTTTGCATGGGAGACGTGATATGTTCATCCAGTTTAAATGGGATTCAAAATAGCGTGATTATTTTAACCCTTTCTGTCTCAAACTTTTTCTGTCAGATTTATTATTTTTTTATATTTGAAAAAGGATAAGGAAATTAAGGAAATTACTAAAAATTTTGTAATAATAATAAGCCCTGTTTAGTAGAAATATCCTGGGATATATTATAATCCCAACAGAATTTCCCGATGGGATTTTATGTCCCAATGGTTCAATAGTACTCTTTAAACTTTATTTGGGACATAATATCTCGATGTGATCGAAAGGGTTAGCTTAAACGAGTCATATTTGTGGATTTTTTAGAGATTTACCAATTTGATGACGTCACTTCGTCTGGAAGATAGGCGGAGTTTTCATACAATTCTTAAAAGTTTAAACCTGGCTGTGTATATTTAGAATCAAAGCTAATGTGCACAGTTTCAAGATTTTAAATTCATTTTTGTGTACTTTTTTGATATTTTACCATTTTGATGACGTTACTTTGTATGAGTGATAGGCGTGGCTTTTATTCGACGTTAGCCAATTTCAAGACATAGATTGCGTATTTGGAATCAAAGCTTATGTACAAAATATCAAGGTTTTAGATTAATTTTTTTGGTATTTTCAAAAATTTTACTATTTTAGTGACGTCACTTTGTATGGGAGGTAAGCGGAGTTTCATCCAATTTTGAAAATTTGAAAACTGAGAGTGTATAATTGGAAACAAAACTTATGTGTATAATTTTCAAGGTTTTTGGTAAAATTTTTTTTAAATTTTTATATATTTTATCAGATTGATAAAGTCAATAAAAAAATTAATTTGGGACACCCTGTTGTCCAAACAGATTCTAAAAAACAAGATCTTGTTACTACCCTAACAACTGTATACGAATTTTTTTTTTTTTTTTTTGGGTCCCCTTTACATTTTTTCGTTCTGGGCTTCAAAGCATTTTTGGAACTGGGAGTACACTGTAAAAAAATAATTATTTTTTGACCCCTAAAATCTTATTTCAGACACCAGCACGTTAACTTTTTATTTGATCCGGTCTACTGTATACCAACTAATCAACAGTCCTTAGTGATTTAAGCAGCTACTTCTAAGATAAAGTTTATCTTAACCAAAGTGGAATGATAAGTGCGCTTAGAACAAAAATTGTGTTTATTCTGTAAAACAAAAATAAAAAATTTTGAGTACTTGACTTCATTTATTCTCTCAAGATTTGATTGTTGTGGTCTTTTCTGTTGATTTGTTTTTTTTTTTTGTAGTTTTGAACCAAGGATTTCTGGAGTAGCACCTATTCAGTCAAATCTACCTTGGTTCGAAATGGGCCGATAGATCCTTCAAAAGGAAGGGTCAATCAAGTTTAGCATGTGTAGGATGTTTTAAGTGTGGCGGAAAGCCGTAGAAACATGTGAAATAGAATCTAGGTCGAATGACCTTATTAGGCAATGCCATCCACATACCACCAACACCCTACCAAAATTTCTACGACCACCCTTTAGGAAATAGAAACATTCCCGGATATAAGCAGGGAATATTTCATGGAATGTGGGAACCATTCCCTTTCGTTGAACACTCCATTTCTTTATTTACAAGCTATGTCATTGAAAGGAAAAATTCCTCTCCGCTGGATTAAAAACTAACTTGGAAACATATTTTTTAAATATATGAAAAAAATACCCATAAGTTTCCAAAAGATACGATGAGGAATTTTTCTCCAATTTTTCCTTGAGAGCAGCTACAACTCTTGAGTCGTCAGTTTTGATGAGTTTTCCATTTCAATTGAACAGAAATGATAAAAGAAATGTAGCAAGGTAAAAGCGTAGGCCAATGGCCTAGCCAGGATTCGAACCCGGGACCTTTAGGTTGGTAGTCAACCGCATTACCACTGAACTACCGAGGCTACAAATGTGTGTTTAATATGGATGGCGACCATGGTCAAACTTTAAGTTAAGGTGCGTAGATAGTTCCCTGCTAAACTTACGAGCCGCGAGATTCGAGGTTCGAATCCCAGCTGAGAGAGAACATTTTTACAATACAAACTAATTTTTCTGATCGTACGGCACATCTCTTCAGACAAGGGATGATTTCTAAACATTAGAAACTAAATAATTCCATGAATTGCTTCTTGAGAAAATATACATTAGCCGTTCGGAGTCGACATAAAATTAGTCCAGTAAAACTAGGTGCAGTCCTCGATCGTTTGCGATCAAAAATGTTGTATCACTCGCAACATAATTTGATTATAAGTAGTGCGGTCAGAGTCCTTTCAAGGACTGCAATGGCTATTTCGTTGTATATTTAGAAATATGAGTAGTTACAGTGCTATTTTATTATAAATCAAATGGAATTGTTTAGTTTCTAATGTCTAACAAAGGGTATCAAAGATGTTAATATGCCGCTGATAACTTTACGATGATAATATTATGATAAATATACCTATATTGCTCCACTGTAAAGAAATGCAAAGCAACTTAGACACTTCAGTGCCACCAGCACTACATTAAATTTAAAAATGAAAGCAACTTGGCAAAATACACCAAAATCCATTTTTTATGTAAATTTTTTCAACATGGAAACGTGTACTTGGGAAAACCTAACAACAATAACAACAAAAACAATTGACACAAAAACATGCAAAGAAAACATGGCGCCAAAGTAATACCGAAAAATATGCTCGCTGGATTGTTGCCAGCAAGGAAAACAAACAAATAGAAAAGATGTGAAAAAAGCAAGAAAGACACCGAATTTAGTGCAGTAAAATGAAGAAGCCTACGAAATAATAAAAATGGTGGAAAAGCAGCACACAAACACACACGCTCTAAATGAAGAACTGAAAACAACTTTAATCTAAGACAGCAAAAAGAAAAAAAAACAGCGCGGCCATTTTGAGGGTTGCCAATGAGTTGTGCTGCCGAAGGTTGTGTTTTTTTTGTTTTTCTTCATTTTCCGTTCTAATATAAATTATCGATTTATTTCACTAATAGGGCCAGAACACATTGTAAACCGAGTAATTTTCTTTCTTTTTTTTTTTTGTCTTCTTTTTCTGTTACAAAGTTTTAGACCCATTATATTCGGGTCAAAATGCGGTAATTTGTCTATAGCGGATATGAGTTGTTTTAGTGTTGTTGCAGGAAAAACTTTTGTCAAAGGCTGTTTATGACTTTAATGGAATTTAACTTTGTTTTTTTTTCTAGATAGAGTTAATTTTTAGGGCGTTGGAGTGAAGTAAGTACAAAATATGCCAGCGCTAATAGCAATAGGTTGCCATACTTTTTTTCAACGAATATTGCCAATAGTGCGTATATTATCAGCAAACGAAAATGTTGAACTTTTTTATTATAATACAATTACTACAGCTACCTACGCCAAGCTCTTAAATATGCTTTTATTTTGATACAAATATACCTTTGAAAAAATGTTCTTTGCGACATTTTTTTTTTTTACGTGACGAAGTTACGTTTTACCGCGCAAGTTGCCAAAAAGTTGAATAAAGCATTTCTTCAAAATTCATCGGCGTTGCATTGAATTGTTACTCGTTAAGTATAAGAGCTTTTATTAAAAAAATGGTACGACCGTAAAGATTACTTCTTTGACTTGGTTATAAAAAAAAAAATTCAAAACGCCATCGGGATGTGGTGGGAACTGCTTAAGCAATGCAACCGAAAATTTTTTATGCGGAATTATTACACGCGCTTAGTATTAATGTTAGGATTAAAAATGTGATACATCAATAAGGGCCTGTTTTAAGTCCTCACAACAAAATTAGACACAAAATTTTTGACGTCATGGGGACACAGTTAGATCCTCTCAAAGATCGACAATGCAACATTCATACAACATTGCATTGAATTTTTACTCGGTGAGTACATGTATAAGCTACGATAAATGTTTAAAAAGGAAAATGAAGGATTTGTACTTGTACTTACGACAAAAATAAAGAAAAAATTCTGACTTTGTCAGGTCGTGAAGATAGCAGCTTATGTAACAGAAATGTAATATCGTTGCATAGAATTATTACACACTCAGGACGCGTGCTATGGTAAATTTTGTTTTACGAAAGCAAAGATGAGTTTCTACGTCTCACAACTAATTCATTGTGGTAACCAGATAATGCAGTAAAAATGCTACAACCATGAAAAACCGTTGCATGGAATTTTAACTCTGTAACTACTGGCGTAACGGTAAATTTTAAGGAAATAAAATGAAGGTGAGGTCTTCGGGCACATGATAAAAATAAAAAAAAAACAATTGACGGCATAATGAGGACCCTCAGGGAACCGCCTAATGTGACGCATATGCATCACTCTTGCTGGATAAATTGGACGCAGCTAAGGCAAAGTTAATGAATGCACCAAGGAAAAGCCCAACCAATGGAGAAGCAAATAAAAAAAGCACAAGTAACACCAACACCAACAACAACAACACCAACACCAACACCAACACCAACACCAACACCAACACCAACAACAACAACAACAACAACACCAACAACAACAACAACAACAACAACAACAACAACAACAACAACAACAACATCAACATCAACATCAACATCATCATCAACATCAACATCAACATCATCATCAACTTCATCATCAACATCAACATCAACATCAACATCAACATCAACATCAACATCAACATCAACATCAACATCAACATCAACATCAACATCAACATCAACATCAACATCAACATCAACATCAACATCAACATCAACATCAACATCAACATCAACATCAACATCAACATCAACATCAACATCAACATCAACATCAACATCAACATCAACATCAACATCAACATCAACATCAACATCAACATCAACATCAACATCAACATCAACATCAACATCAACATCAACATCAACATCAACATCAACATCAACATCAACATCAACATCAACATCAACATCAACATCAACATCAACATCAACATCAACATCAACATCAACATCAACATCAACATCAACATCAACATCAACATCAACATCAACATCAACATCAACATCAACATCAACATCAACATCAACATCAACATCAACATCAACATCAACATCAACATCAACATCAACATCAACATCAACATCAACATCAACATCAACATCAACATCAACATCAACATCAACATCAACATCAACATCAACATCAACATCAACATCAACATCATCATCAACATCAACATCAACATCAACATCAACATCAACCTCAACATCAACATCAACATCAACATCATCATCAACATCAACATCAACATCGACATTAACATCAACACCAACATCAACATCAACATCAACATTAACATCAACATCAACATCAATATCAACAACAACAACAACAGAAACAAGAAACACCGTCACGTCAAAACCAACTCAAAATGAACGAACGGGTTTGAATTCATTATAACTTTTTATTTAAGACATAATTATTATATATTTTTTTTTATATACAGTATATTAATGGGGAATATTTTGATTTAAATATGGAAAATTATATCCCGCAAGTGGTGGCCATTTTCAGCTTCGCAGAAAGCAGAAATACTCTTTCCAACACATTTTCCATAACCTTTCGCAAAATTTCAGGTGTTATTCAGTTAATCTCGTCACGAATATTGTTTTTTAATTGTTGGATGGTTGTAGGCTTATTAACATACACTTTTCCTTTCAAATAATTCCAAAGGAAACAGTCTGGAGCGGTTAAGTGTGGTGAACGCGGAGGCCAATTAAAATCGCTTCTAGGCGAAATAATTCTGTCACCAAAGATTTCGCGTAAATGAGCAATTGTGTTCCTCGCAGTGTGTGCTGTGGCTCCATCCTGTTGGAACCATATTTGCGGATGGGTTTGCACAGCTGGCCTTAAAAAATTTTGCAACATTGTCCGATATCGAACGGCAGTGATGGAAACGGTGACACCGCGTTCATTTTCAAAAAAATTCAATTATCTTTTCCGACGAAGGCCGACGAAACACCGCACCAAACAGTACACTTAAGAGGGTGTAATTGTCTCCGTTGAACCACTCTTGGATTTTCCGTAGCCCATATCCTGCAATTTTGCTTATTAACGAACCCATTTAATTGGAAATGAGCTTCGTCGGTCATAATTAAATTATGAATAAAATCATGATTTTCTTCTGCTTTTTGCCGTAAATAAATTACATAATTCAGTCGTTGCTGGTAATTCTTAGACAAGCTGAATTTTCTATGGAAACATTCTTATTGTATGCAAAATTCTCTGCAACGACCTTTGTAAGAGACCAAGTTGTGTAGAACGTCTCCTTGTTAATGTTTCTCCAGCTTCCTGAATACTCTGCTGTACACTTTCAATATTATCATCCGTGTGCACCGTTCGTCGTCTGCCTACACCAGGAAGGTTCCTTACTGCTCCTTGTTGTCGAAAATTTGCAACCAGACGGTTTATTGTTGACCTAGAGGGTCCAACCCGCACATTAAAATATCGACGATATGCACGCTGAGTCAAAATAATAGACCGTTGATTTGAAAAATAAAGTTCAACAATTAGAGCACGTTGTTCAATTGTGTATTGTTCCATTTTAAATTTCCCAAGTCTTCTTTACAAATTTCTGAAAATAAATTAAAAAAGAAAAAATTAATTGTTATTAATTTAATATAATAATTATTAATTTAATTAAAAAGTTATAAGAAATTAAAAAAAAAATCTTTTAAACGTTTTTTAACTAGATAAATATATTATTTTCGGAATGATTGATATTTTTGTTTTTTAAATTCAACAAAAGATTGTTGGGACTTTTGTGCTCATGGATTTATGCTTATGAACCCGAAACAAAATACAGCAATCCACTGTTTGGGTCTTTCAATGTGATCGAAACCCGACAAAAGTTGTACGCTGACGGAGCACTTCCAAGCAAATGCTTCCCAGTTTTTTTCAGAAAAACCGGTTATGTCGCAACTGTGCTACTGAATAAACGGAGAACTGTTAATGCTGAATGATACACAGCCTTTTTTGTGCCGGAAGTCTTCAGAGAATTGAGACAGTCCGCTTTACAGTCCTGACTTGAAACCCAATGACTTTTTCTTGTTCCCTCAAATTTAGAAAAAAATGCATGGTGAGCGTTTTCTACGTCCGAACGTAGGCATTCAAACACATGGTTTAAGAGGTACCAACCTCAGAGTGGCAAAACTATTTCGAAAATTTGTTCAAACGAATGCAAAAGTGTATTGATCATCTTGGAGAATACTTTGAAAAACACTAAAAACATTTTCACTGATTAATCACTGTTTTTTTATTGTTAGGCGCAAGAATTAAGCCCTCGTATTGCTTCTGTAGTAAATTTGCACTTGGTACTCCTATGGCCAAGTTTACATACCTTTTTGTAAAAGACTTCAAAGACAATCCTCGTTGCAAATTATCTCGCAAATAAAAAACAAATAAACTACATATCTCTTCTCATGAAAATAAAACTCAAAGTATTCGATATGCTGAAAAGTATGCAATAGTATTGCATTATAAACAATATAATGATTTCAACAAGAGTCAGAATTCATGTAACTATCAATAAAATTAAATTTACAGTAACCCTTTTTGTATATATATTCTGCTTATTCATGTTCTTATTTTAACCCATATATTGAATTTTTTTTTTTAACTACTCTATCGTTCTACTCTGTCAATCCGCTGTCTCTATTGTTCTTGAACTCTATGCCTCAGCAAAATTATTATTAATAACCGCTGTCATACATAAGGACATATATAATTACGGATATTCACATGCATTGTTGCTGTTACTCTTGTCGTTGTCATTGTTGTTGGTGTTGTAGTTTGGCGTTGTTGGCGCTATTGTTGCTAGTATTAGATACACCCGCATACATACATAGTACATTAATGGAATGCATTGTTTTTGTACTGCTGTCAAGTAATGACAGTTGATAATAATGTTGATGTTGATGAATTGTTGGCTGTTTGTTTTTGTTGTTGTTGTGGTTTTTGTTGTAGCTGCAATTGTGTGCGCCCTAGCAACATGTCCCGACAAGCCACCTACACTTGCCGACCTAATGCAATTTTTTTTTTCTCCTTCACATCTTTATAAATAGGTTTTTTACACCACTTTTTGGTTTTTTTTTTTTAGCGCAACATATTGACAGGAACTTGAGCGAAGCGAATGGCAGGAAGTGAGCGTTATTAAGTGTTATTAAGATGCTGCAATTGTATAGATGCAGCGTATAGAGAGAGTTAAGTGAGTGCTAGCAGGTTATTGCTGCTATTAGGGTAGATGTGTTATTAATTTTTATGAAAATGATGCGATATCAATGAACTTGAAGTGTATGGGGTGCTATATTTTTTTTTAAGAATATCTTCAGTTTAATCAATGTCTTGAAAAAGAGTTTTAAATAGCAGTGTTGCAAAAAGGATTCAAAAAAATTATTAACACGGTAAATTCGTAAGACTAAAATCGCAAAAAAAAGGTTTCTCCTACTATTTTCTGGTAGTCTATTTATCCAGAAAGTAGTAGTCTAGGTAGTAGTCTAGGTTTTCGGGTAGTCTATTTCGCTAAGTTCTCTGAATTCATTTTCTGGATAATCTTGTATCTAAATTACATTTTTTTTTTATTTTTTTTTTTTTTTTGTGAAAAGTCATTGCAAGGAAAATCGATAAATCATGAGCGAATCTTAATGGCATATAACAACATAATTAATGATTTATACACTTCCGTTGCTTTTTTTAAACTTTGCGCTTAAAAGGATTTGAAATTTATAAAGTTAGCTGAATTTATGACAAAGCTAAGAACAACAACAATAAAAACAACAGCAATAACAACAACAATAACAACAACAACAACCACAACAAAAACAATAACAACAGCAACAACAACAACAACAACGACAACATTATAAAATAGCAGTCGCAGAAACTGGAGCCGAGAAGGAATTAGAGAGCATGAGCAAGCAAGCAAAAAGGATATTCATAACAATAGCCATAAAGCAAGTTGTTGTAACTGCTGTTATTGTTGTTGTTGTTGTTTTTGCTTTTGCTTTTGCTTTCAAATAAAAACCTCACGCTCTTATTTTATTGGGCCAAAAGTGCAAATCATTAAAATTTTACGCAAACAATGAACGCGCCAAAGAATATGCAATGCTTTTTGCTGCTTTTTGTGATTTTTTTGAGAAAAATTTTTTTAATGAGGTTAAAAATACAATACGCAGGATTTTCAATGCCTTTTTCTGCTTGTCGTTGTTGTTGTTGGTGTTGTTGTTGTTGCTTTTGTGGTTGGAAAACACAGGTTGCAAAATCCTTCTGCGCTTTTTGGTGTAAAATGTTGTGGATTTTTAGGTCAACAGGATTTACATTTTATGTTTTTTTTTTTTTTGTAATTATAACAAAATTAATTACACTGTATTACCAAATTGAAAAAAACAAAAAATTAAACGAAAAACAGGTACTGCACAAATTGATGTTTAAGTGAAAAACACAAACAGAAAAAAAGATGTAATTCTTGATGGTTTCACCTGTAACTTTGACATTATAGTGAATATGCAAATAATGGATATACGATTATAAAAGACTATTCTTTATATCAAATACAAAATTTTTGTTTTTGTAAATTTAGCCAGTATTAAGAGCGTTATGCAACAAAATGCACGAGCACCTTCAAAAACGAGTCTCGGACAAAAATTCAGATTTTAAGGGTTAATAGCAAGTTAAAGGGCTAAATGCACAAATCCAAGTATGTAATAGTTACAAAATGTTATATAATATTTATAACTTCACAATGATTCTTACCTAAATTCAGTTTAATTGTCATATCGTGTTAACTTTAGGTTCTGTAAATACGCATTCATTCAAATTGAAAGGATCCACTAAGTTTCTTCATGAAGACTTTAATTGTCCAAGTATAAATTTTAAAGGAGGTGTAATTTGAAGAAATTTTCGTGTTTTTTTTTTTTTTTTTTTGTTCTTTAAGGTTAGTCATTAAAAAATTAAGCAATTTTTCTTATCCCTTAAAAGGACATCACTCAAAAAATATTCAATATCCCATCAATATCCCATTGACTGACCCTACAACAACAGCCCTGAATGGAATAATTACAACAATAACACCAACAACAAAAACCGCATTGAAAACCCTGACAAAAGCAAAAGCTCTTGCTCAAACTTTTATACTTTAATTGCTTAAGTTCGATTAAGCAAGCAAATTAATTTCTTCAAAGTACTCAGAATAACAACAAAAAAAAAAAAAATTATCATAATTTATGAGCCAAACAAAGTAGACGACCAAGCAAAACAAAAATAAAAAAAAAGACAAAATATGTCCTAAACATTGTTGTAATTATTGCTATTGTGCTTAACTTGAACTTCATTAAAAAGCTTGGCTGCAGACTTTGTTGATTGTGCGAACGCCAAAGCTTAGAGCGTAACAGCTTGACGCAGGAAAAAACACAAAAATGGCCCTTAGCAAAAATTGAAAAAAAAAACTAAAATAAAAAGACCACATTAAAAAAGTTTTCTCATTATAGCAATTTTAGCTTAATATTGTTTTGTTTTATTTATTGAGTTTTTTTTTATATTTTTTTTTACATATTTTGCTCGCTCCTTTTATTTTTGCTGTGCATTTCTTCAAGTGCGAAATTCTTCTAGAAAATATTTAACGCTTCAGTTGGCCGTCAATAATAAAGAGCAACACACAAATATATAAAAAAATATATATACTCGTGTGTGTGTGTGTCAAGAAAAATACTTCCTTGTGTGTTGGTGTTTGTGCACATATCTCAATAAATTGCGGCTTATGAAAATGGCTAGCGCAGCAACAACAATAAATACGCCGCTTCGCCTTATTGGCTGCAATAAAAATTTGACGCCACACAAAGAACAACAAAAAATATTAAATTGAGGCTTCAATTTATGCTGCATTCTACCGTTAGTTGTGAATTTTTATATTTTTTTCTTTTTTTTCACTTTTTAATATGTTTACTTTATTGCTTATATTAAGCCCCCATATTTTTCGTCCTTTTTTTCATTTTGACTCAGTTTTATTTTATTTGCAAAATCATAAATTATGGCTTTATTTAAAAGGGTTTGTTTTTTTTTATTTTTTTTTTTTTTGTCCTGCTCTTTTAGCTCACGTTCGTTTAAGTGTGTTTGTCTGAATTTGTTTGCTGTATATGAAGTTTTATTATTTATTTCTGTCTGCAGTCGTATTTTTATGATAATCCTTTTGTAATAAATTGTTCGCTTGTTAACGCCATCAAATTCTTGGTATTTGTTTGCTCTGCAAGCTTAATAGCTTAACGCTAAAGGGTGTGTCAGGGTGCTTGTTTGTTTTTTATTTTTTAAATAAACATCATTTAAAATTATAATGCTAGAAAAAAAACATAGATTAAAGATAATTTTAATATAGAATCTACTCTTATATTTAACGTGAGAACCTTACGTCTTACCTTGCAGGTTTCCAAAAAAGTTGAAAAATTCATTTTCCAAAATGCAACGGAGCACAGTGGTTGAGCCCTATACAAAAAAAAATGTCAAAAATAGAAGTAGTCGTTGTAAATCAATAAAATTAGGTACATGAGTGCAGTTTGAATGTATTAAGATAAAAACGAAAATTTGTTGATATCCGCCCACAACCACGCCTACCTCCCATATAACATAAAAACTAAAAATGCTATATTTTTTTCTATGAATTATCCTATGATGAAACCACATTATCAGAAATCTTAAATTAAAGTGTTTAATAAAAAAACATTTTTTCCGCCATACCCACTTCCCAAAAAAAAATTGTTCACTCCACTTATTTTCCAAATTTTAAACTTTGAGGTGATATAGCATCTAAGCCGTTAAAATAAGATGTTCATGTTACTGTTAGATAGTATTTTAAAAGTATTTTGTAAGACAATGAAAAAAAATGTTTTAAATAAAACTGCCCGTTTCGCTATTATTTAAGAAAATTTAAATGAATCTTTTGCATTCTGCAACAAATTAATAATTATTGCACAAGCGATGATAGCAACTTTTAAAATTTACTTGAGTATACTTTAAGGGATTATGAAAAACCTGCTTCATATCCGTAGTTCATGCTGTAGCTTTACCATTTTTGATCCTGCATTAAAAAATAAACTGCTGCTATAAATATTTATATATACTTAAAAAGTCCAAACTCCCCTTTATAAAAATGCAATCATGACTAGATGTTACGATTTTGTTGCTGGTACAATAATATACGAGATAAAGTTTGTCACACTTTTGAACGAAGTATGTCTGAAGTATGCCTGAAAGTATACTATGGAAAATTGCTGAAGTACTACGCCTTGAGCAACTCTATATTTTTCTCAAAACGTTTTTAGTTAGTGTCATATCTTGTGAAAAAAGCTCAAAAGAGCTCATTTTTATTATTTGAAACATTTACGTAAAATATCAATAAATACATTACGTAGAAAGATTTATTGGCGCAACTTGGAGCTCACATAGTAATATTCTGCTAAAAAATAAATGTACGTTTTTTTTCATATCCAGGTAAAATTTGAGTTTTTTTAAAAAATAGAGGTAAACAATATAATTCAAATACACAGGCCTATTTTTGAACATTTTCTTAAATAAATAAAAAAAAAACGGGAGGGGAATATCTCTTCCCTTTTTTTTTTTTAGTAACTCTGTAAAAATATCAACTTTTTACATAATTTTTCCAGTTTTTTTGCATTGTTCGAGTTTGAAGGCCTCTAGACAAAAAACCAATCAATATTATTCAAAAATATTTTGGATTTATGCTAATTGAACAATTCTTAAACGATATAAATTGAAAAAAAATTTTAAAAAGAGAACATGAATTTTGGTATTTATTTCCACCTTTCAACCACTGTGCGGCGTTGCATGGTTTGTTACTCGCTGAGTATAGGTGCAATAATAAAAGTTATAACACGACAGCAAAGTTTAATTTTTCGACTTTATGACGAAAAAAAAATCAAGAAGTCACCGGGACGCAGAGAAAATTACCTAAGCAACGAAACTTAAAATTTGTTACATGCAATTAAAACACACTATATAAAAGTATTACGGTAAACACATTACACGCCACCAAAGACTGGTTTATAGTCTCAATGACGAAAATAGACTAAAACTTCATGACATCATGAAGCCGCGGAGAGAGCCGCTACAAAATCGAAAATGAATCAATCATGAAACGGCGTTGCATGGAATTATTACTTAGTGATTATATACGACATGGTTAATATTATACAACAAACATCAGGAATTTATATTAGAACTTACGACGAAAATAACAAAATATATGTCAACTTCGTCAAATCGTACAGGTAGCAGCTTATGCAACAAAAATGCTATATTGTTACATGGAATTATTACGTGCTGAGTAAAAGTGCTACGAAAAATTTTATTTTACGGTTGTACAAAATGGTTCTTTGACCTCATAATGAACAAAAACAAAATTGCAACACTACGGAGGCAACAGCTTAATGCATTCAAAATGCAACAACAATGAAAAAGCGTTACATGAAAGTATAACTCTGTGTCTATTGGAGCTACTGTCCATTTTATGGAACGAAAGTAAAGCAGAGGTTTTCGGTCACATGATAAAAGTAAAACAAAAAATAATGACGCCATGAAGCTTCTCAAGGAATCCCTCAAAGTAACCTAAATGCACCAAATACAATAGCAAAAGCAAATATAAAAATAAAAAGAAATAGAATTTAAATTAGAATTAAAGTATAACAAGCAATAGAACAAGAATTTGGATAAGGATTAGAATAAGGATTAGGAAAAGGATCAGGACAAGGATTTTAGCAGAGATAATGCTCAGGAATAAAATAAGGAATAGGAAAAAGATTGGGACAGTGGTTAGAGCATGGAACTGTACAAGAATTAAGCTGGAAGTTCATTCACTGCATTTGCATATGCTTCCGTCTACTCGCTGAACGCAATGCAATAGAAATGTGTGAAAGCTTATGAGAGAGAGTTTAATGCCAACGAATGCCTACGTGCGTAACGTTGGAAAATGAAATTTACGCAAGAAAAGTAGAAAATATTTAAACTCGTAATTTGCGTTTTTTGACAGCTCGTTACTTATAACGAACAGAGATAAGAAATAAAAGAACGAGTCAGAAGCTCATTACGTTTAGGGATGGCTCTTGTAAATAAATCTTAAGAATTAAAAAGTCTATAATTTTTTCATTGTTAATTTCTCAAAAGAAATTTTTTATACTCAAGATATAAGATTTTTTTAATTATAAATGAAGACATTTTAACACATTTTGACATTCTTTGTGTGTTTAGTCTAAATACAGTAAAAATTTCACATTAAAAGCATATCAAATGTTTTACAATTTTGTAGCCCTGCTTACTCTGAACGTAAAACGCAATCATTGAACTCGATCATAATTTTCTTGCGTAAATAACGCCAGAGAGTAGACGGACGCATATGCAAATGCAGGGAATGAACATTCCAGCTTTAGTACAAGAATTCAGACAATGACTACGACAAGGATTGGTACAAGTATAATAACAAATATTTAGACTGGATAAATAATAAGGACAAGTAGTGGGACAGGAAATAGATCAAGGATTTAGACAAACTTAGGGCAAGATTTAGAACAAAGATTGGAGAAAGGTTGGCTGACTATTAGGAAAGTGATAAGCACAAGGTCAGGATATGGGGCATGGATTAAATCAAGAGTGTGAACAAGAAATAAGACAGTTATTAGGACAAATATGAGAATACGGATAAGAATATGGAAAAAGAAAAGCTACCACGTCAAAACCTACACGCAAAGAAAAAAAACGTTTACCGCCAGTTTGCCGCAAACGAACTTTGTTTGTCGTGCTTGAAATCGTTATTTGCAAAAGTGTAAACAGTTGTCATAATAATAGTCAGTTGGGCGAAACGCGTCATTTAGTTGCAGGAAACGAATTTCGTTTGTCATAAACGCGAGTGATTTTTAAATTGCAGCAATTGAAAAATTTATTTTTCCCAACTGAAAACTTCGTTTGTTTTTCCCTTCGTTATAAAAACACAACGCTTATAGTTCAGAGTTAGTTTTAAAACAATTTTTTACTTAATAAGCGAAATTGGTTAATAGACGAACGGAGATAGGAACGGAGGTGCGATGAGTGCAATCCAAAAGAAGACGGACGGACATAGGAAAAAAGATAATTAATATAATAAATTATAATGACCGAAATAGCTTGCGGTATATATCGCACACCCTCTTCAAAAGTGACACAACTCGAAATTTTTCAATTTTGACTTTTTAATATAAATCAATTCGTAATGCGCATCTCCATTGACTGTCAAAATTTTGTTTTAATCTAATTGCTCGTTAATTTTTAAGAAATCATTTTGTATCCTTCTTTTGTATGAAGTTGCTTGAAAACGAAATAGTTTTTTGACTCTCCTGAAAATTTCAAAATTTTTAGTTGTGTCACTTTTGAAAAGGATGTGCGATATATATGAGATATATTTTGAAGTTGATGACAACTGAATATTCGTTTGTGGCAGCTCGCAAACGAAGTATAGTTGGTGAATTTTTCAGTTGTACGAAAACTTTTTTGCTTGTACGGGTGTGTCCAGAATACAGCCAACTTTCATTCGTAGAAAAAGATAAATCCAATATGCAAAGCTGCAGATGAAGCATATTATAAGTGCTTTATTTTACTATTTTCTCTAGAACGTCAGAATTTTTGAGAGGATTTGCAATTTTTGAGTATTAAAATTTTTAAAATTATTTTCCAATCTCCAAGAATAGCTGATATATGTGATGTTTCACAGGAAAAGGGACTTTATCTTCCCACACCAAATTTTTTTAGGATGGCTTAAAATATACGTTTGGGTATATTTCATCGGTAATACTGTCCATACATGCTATGAGTCGAATATTAAATCATAAATACCAAAAAAATACATTTCCCTCAACATCAAAGCCTTAACTTCCACCATGTTTTTTAAATGGGAAAGTTAGGGTACCTTTTAATTGTCAAACTTTGAACATTAATATCCCAGAACTTGAGGTTTGCATGCTAGAACATCAAAATGCTATAAGTAAGATAATTTTTGAAATTTTTTGGTGATTGAGTTGTCTTTTTGTTCAAAATAATACGAAATTTTAAGATTTTCAGAAAAACAAACTTTGATTCCGGGAAGATAAGGTCCCTTTTTCTGTGAAACATCATATATAAGAAAAAAGATTTTCTCATAGAAGGGGGTAAACTACCTAATGTTATAAATATTATATTGTTGATGACTTTCGATCTTGTAGTCACTTTCTTCATGAACTTTCTGTAAGTTTTTATCATAAGGGCTAAGAACATGTCTTTATTGGGGTATGATATTTTTTATCCTAGCACCTATACTCATCGTGTTATAAATTCATGTAACGAATTTTGTAGTTTCGTTGCTTAAGCAACTCTTTCCGCGTCCCAATGATATCATTGTTTTTTGTTGTATTCTAATCATAGGATCAAAGAATAAACCTTTTCTGTGGTATCATAACTTGTATTATAGTATCTGTACTCAGCTAGAAGCAATTCCATGCAACGGCGATGCATTTTGGATAAATGCTTTTTTCAAGGTTGTTTCTTTTTTTTTTAAATCTATAACGTTGTCACGTCGAAACATTTCGAGTAAGATTCTTTGACTGCTTTTTTGCAAGTGCTCCCCATATTTTACTTAAATACTTTTTGTCATAATTTATTTGTTGTATGTTAGCACTATATAGCGTGCTTTGTATGTATATTAAGTAAATTTTAATTGTCTAACTGTAAACGCACCCATGCTTAAACGTTGCATGTTGATTACAAAAAACAGTTTTAAAAATAAAACTGATTCTAAGCAGCACAATAAAAATGAAAAAAAAAAAGTACAAACCAAGTGCTGCTCCTCGCAAGAAATGCTTAAACGGCACATATAAGCATACACATGCATACATACATAAAAAAACAAGGCATGCCATATACTTGAACACACACACTAACAATTTAATTGCTCACGAGCACCCAGTAAAATGCGACTATCAAGGATATTATTGACGCTTGGCTGCAAGTGTGAGTGTTTAATTCAAAAGAAGGATTCTTTGAAGGATTAAATGAAATTCACAAGAAAAAAGAAATAAAAAAAAACAACAAGCAACGAACATATATCCAAGTTGAAAATAACTTAAAAAGAAAGGGGGGAAAACACATATGTAGAAGAGCGAGGCTGGAAAAGCGATATATGAAGGAAGCGAAGAAAATTAAAAAAAAAAAAAAACAACAACATATATTGCTGATTGCTGGCATCAGCGCAAAAGAAGAACATAAAAGAAAGAATAACATCGAGGGTCGGTGTGTGCTAGCTGGGTTGGTATGTGGCAATCTGTGGGTCGTGTTATGGGTCTAAAAACAACATCTCCACCAATATGAACGCTGTTAAAGCAAACTGCTTTTACGGTAGGAATTTGCAATTTAATTACGTTTATTTTGAGCAGCAAAAAAAAACATGCTACTGTTGATAAGTGAATGTATTTGAGAGGGTGGCTGTGTGTGCATCCTAACTGTTGCCACAAGCATTTTAATTACAAACGAAAGAACGAAGGAGGGGGGCGAAAAAATAATAGAGAACGGTTGCCATTCATGTGGAAAATTTTATATGGCGATTGTCGGTTGACAAAATCGCAATTGAGGGAATTCGAGATAACACAAAAATTTAATTGAAAAAAAAAAAAAAACCAAATAGGGAACATTTTTCCCACAAAGTTTTAAAAGTTAGGTTTGAGGAATGAGATTTTTGTAGGAACAAACTGTCTGGGTTTCTCAAGATGGATAATCTCAAAAATCTCAGAACTTTCTGAACTATGAGAAAAAGCTTTATCTACTATTTATTAAAGTAGCTTTTTTCTAAATTATTGAAATTTTTTAAATAGATCTCAAAGCCTGTATTACTTTTAATGGAAGTTTTAACTTTGGACAATTTCTTTTTTTTTTGTTTTCTACAAGATGAAATATCAAGAGAGAAATATTAAGTTCCTTATTTCTCTTTAATTTCAACAATCCTTTGTTTCTGTCAATTTCATCAAAGGAGATTTCTTAACTTGATTTCAAAATCCATGCAAATTCAGAAATAAATAATATAAAAAAGTATTAATAAAAACATTTTAATATGAAGTGTACATAAATACCCAGTGAACCAAAACTATCGTTTTCGAATTCATTTATGAACCTCTTCGGGTAGAAACGAAAAATTTTCGGCACACATAAATTGACCCTTTTATGATTTAACCTCTCTTCCCTTTGTATTATTCGTCGGCCTAAAATTCCTTTCAAAAATTAATCATATTGTCTTCGGAAACGAGTTAAAAAAGAACCATAAATTGTACTTTTTTTATTCGGAAATGAGTTAAAAAAAGAACCATAGAAAAGTTATTTTCGTCACTCGGAAATGAACCCTTTTTGAATCAATCGCCACACGAAAATACCTCACAAAACCGAACTTTATTTTCTTGGGAAATGAGTATACTTTATAAAGTATCAAAAGTTTCAAAATTACTCGGAGAAGGCTCTTTTCACTTCTCTCAAATTTGGTCAGTCAACAAATAATAACATAGGTCTAGAAAATTTAGCTTTTGGAGATCTAGGGGTCATTTACGAAACACTATTCTGGAAAGAATACAAACCTTGGATCAGAATTGTTTCACCACGTCTGGATTTTGAGATACTTGGGGATATAATCCAAGGCAAATGGCTTTTTGGACTCCTTTTGAGATTATTTACAGAGGTTATATGGATATTAGTGTCCGACCGAATGTGAAATTTTGGCCGAAGCCGAATGTTCGGCCAAGTGGAAGTATTCGGCCGAATACCGAAGCCTAAGCCGAATATTAATAAAATTTTTTTCAAGTACAAAACATAATAAAATTTAGTACTGGCTTTCGTTATTCAGTAAAAAAAACGACAAATATTAAGTTCGAGTTAAACGCATTAGTTTTTCTGCCTGATTTCTGTCAGCATTTCATTTCTGTAGCTTTTACGACTAGATATAAAATTGATTAAATTTCTTTTATGTCATTTTGCTGAATTATAATATTTCTGTAATTGATTTAGTAACGTCAGGATGACATAGAAAATACTTAAATCGATTTTCGATCTAGTCGAGAAAAGCTACAGAAATTCAGAAATTCTTCAATACTGACTGAAATCTCGCAGAAAATTTCTAGCGTAACTCGGTTTTTTTTTATATCATGTTTGATCAATCAAAAGCAAATGAGACGGTCGGGTAAAAATCAAAAATTTGAGTTTGAGTTTTTTGCCAGTTCGTTCAACTGGTACGATCGCACGATCTTATCAACCCATGTCGATCGGACCATGATACATGATTTAAAGGTAGGGTCACATTGGACGGCAGGGTGAGCTACTTGTCAAAATCAGCTGTTAATTTTTAGTTTTTCTAATTGTTGTTGTTGCTTTTTTCGTTTGACGTTTGAAGCTTCTACAACTTTGTTGTTGCAAAATTGCTCATTTGAGCAGCCATCTTAAAATGAGCTTACCTTGTAGTTGTATCATGGACTGAACTCACTGCATTTATCATTTGAATAAAGTTTTCAACGAGCGCAAACCAACTTATGGAAGAACAGAAGAAAGAGAAAGAGAAACACAAAACCAACAAGTGTTTCGAGTATGGAATTTCGAACGTAATTCATCGAATATACTGAAATTTTCCTAAAGAATTATAAAAATATTTTTAGTTATTACAAAGTAAAAATATTCGGCAAAAATATTTGGCTATTTAGGCCGAAGCCGAAGCCGAAAGTTAAAAAATCGGCCGAATATGCCGAAGCCGAATATTCGGTCGGACACTAATGGATATATAAAACATCCAGTAGAATTGTTATACATGGCAGAGTGTTAATGGAGAAAAAACTGCCGCTACTTCTTGGTTTTGATAAACAATTTCCAACCGATTACCTGGTAAGGTGTGCAAAAAATGTATAATTTTTTGCTGATAAGTGGAAAATAGAGTTTTGAAATATTAAATTAACTCAATTTAATGTATTTTAATACCACATACTTGGTAAGGTGTTATGTAATGAGTTTTTTTTTCAAATCGTTTAAGCATGTTTCACAACCAATTCAAATTTTCGAATTATTTCAATTTATAATTAATGAATTTAAGGAATTCATAGCAGAAAATATTAACTTCTTTCCCAAATTCATTGTATAGCTCGTCATATTGGAAACTTTTTTCCTTTCTAGGACAATATAGCTAGTTATAGGAGTTTACACATAATGATGAATCTAAAGGTTTTTTCCATCTTACGTACTTACGAAGGAAGAAACTGCTATTAGTTTATGTTTTTAGAGAAATTTCCATACTAATTACCTGGTAAGGTGTACGGAAAGGTTACATTTTTTGCTGAAAAGACAGAAAGCATTTGTTTAAATATCAAATTTAGTAAATTCAATACATATTCATACTACTTACTTGGTAAGGAGTTATGTAATGAGTAATATTTTATTGGCAAAACGAATATATACTAGTATCGCCTGTGGCCAAAATCGGCCATCTGTTTCTGTAAGGTAACGAAACTCAAGTTGTTTTTCACATAATGAATTGTTATTAATTTGCATGAAAATTCTTAATGCTTACCTTTACGCTATGAGGAAAATAGTGGTAAAGGACAAAAAAGGAAGCATATATGCGTCGATAACAAAAATTTATTCAACATATAATATTCATTTAAAGTAAATAAATAGCTTAAAAGTAAAGTTAATAAAGTAAAAGTAAAAAAAGTGTAGAAAAGTATAACAAATAAATAAAGATAAATGATAATTCTCAAGATAATAGAAGCAAGCAGCAGTTTTTATTAAGAGAAAGCAACAACCACAACAACAACAACATATGCTACTCAGCTCTTTTTAAGCGTTTGCGTCACTCCCGCATTCTACTCTTGCTTTTGTAAGCTACAGCAGTGATGTTCAACAGAGCTTTGTCGCTTTGTAGTTTCTGATTGTCCCATTGGTGAAAAAAGCGTTTTACATTTGCTCAGTTTTACTTATCTTAATGACAACATATTCGAATAAAACTTATATTGTGCAAATCTACTCGAAAATACCTATCCATCGATATAAGTATTATGTGAATGTGTTGAAGGTAACACAGAAAAAAAGGGAACACTAACTTTTTTGTTTGCCTATTAATATATAGATATCTATTTAGAACGTTGTAAACCAAATTTTTTTATTTGCAATTATTAAGTTTACAGATGATTCGTTGCAAAAATTATTCGAAATTCATGATAGAGGCCAGTAAATTATATTTCCCCCCCCCCCCCCCCCCTTTCTCAGCTCACTATAGCTTATTATTGGGATCTTATTTACAAATAGGATTCATCCCATTTACGAATAACTCTGTTTTTTCTCCTTAGATCAACATTTTTATATATTTGAATTTGTTTGAAAGTAAAATGGATTTTTGGATTTTTATAGCTTTGTAAAGGACGCACAAAGTATTTTAACCCTCATCCGTGTCCTGTGTCAATTTGACACAATTTAGAAATTCATTTTAAAACAGCGCTATCAATTGTAGGACAAATCGAAAACAAAAATGGTTCTATGGATTTTTTTCGGTAAAATTTCAGAATATCCTATACTCGATATGAAAACATAAACACAGTACTGCCAACATGAAAAATTACAAAAGTGTTCCTGTTGTGTCAATTTGACACAATACGTTCCTTTCCACTTGCTTAGACGTTCTTATAACAAAAAATGCTCTGCTCTCAATATTGGTTAAAAAAACAACTACAACAACTACTTGAAATAAATGCTCCTTGAGTGCACTTACAACAACAACCAAAAATCTGCACTCTATAGTGTTTTTCAGGCCAAAATTGAGTGTTATTGATGTGCAAAATCTGAAGTTTTTGAGAGTGGAAGTGATATTGATTTCGTCGGCCAGAAAACAAGACAAGAGGTTGCCGCCGAGCCAAATGCGTCGTTACAGTCGAAAGACAAAACCATTCAATACTCCATTCAATTCAATGATCGACATATCTGCTCTGAATACGTACATTATCTTTACCAATCCATATTGGAACTATTCGAAGAAGAAGTTCCGTCGTCGCTTGTTTTTAATTGATATAGGAAGTGCAACCATTCATTGAAAATGGTCAGCGTTTACCGAGAGGAGTAAACGAAAAATCTGTTGTGAGTGAACTTCAGGGTCATCCACAAAATCCACCTACAAATGAGCCCAGCACATCGAGAAGTCGTCTTCAACACGCTGAATCATCAAAGAAGTGTGCCAGATGTCATTTATGACCAAACATTTCTAAGGAAAACGTTCATTCAGTTCGATGTGACAAATGATAAAAAATGTTTGCCCAAGTCATCGATTCATATTGTGTGAACAATATAAACAAACATTTTAACATATTTTCATATTTCTAATTTTGATCTGTAATACATTATTTCATAATAATATAATATTTAATTTTTTTCACCTTATTTTTTCTCAATTTTTTACCATTTAAGAAAAAATATAAGTTCATCAGCCTATGTTTCTTGAAATGTTCTATTTTTAATAAATAATATAAACGATTAAATCAATAGTTGGTCATACAAACCCTTTCTAAAGTTATAGTGGTGAATGAAAATTCATTGTGTCAAATTGACACGAAGGGACTCTTTTGTGTATGGAATTGAGGGACGGATGAGGGTTAAACTATATTTTACCAACTATTCTTACATCATTTATTACTGTTCTTTGTCTACAAAGTTAGCTATCGAATGAGTAAGCCATCTAAGATTTTTCTTCGCAAATGTCATTTGAAAGTCATCTTAGCATCCGAAATATTTCAAACCCTCCGTTGTTAAAGTCCAACAAAGAATTTTATCAAGTCATTTAAAAAGAAGAAACATAACTTGGAATAGAAAAATCCGTGATGGCCATTCGACCAAGCATTTTCAAAGCAGAATAATAATTAATGATGCAGTCGTTAGAAAAGTTTAAAAAACACTGTGTGCCCTCAACATAACCTCAAAAACAGCTAGAAAGCCATTTTTTCGTGAATATATCCTCAAGTTTCTCAAATATCTATTTCTCTGGTGTAGTTGGAAAAACAGAGAACAGATTTATAAAAATAATTCCCAAGAATCTACAATCAGCCCTAATAAATTCCGAGACATGAAAATAGTTTCTAATTTGTAGGCCTGTGCTATGACTATCGATAGGAAATGAATATTTTCTTGCCTTTAATCATCTCTATCCCGTACAATTATGTATGAATTACTTTTTCAGATTTACAAGTGTGCTCCCAAATCAAACTGAAACGATTTTTCAAGAAAAAAGTTAACTCATTACGCAACACCTTACCGAGTAAGCGCTTTGAAAAAGCATTAAAATCACTTAATTTCACATATACAAGCAAGTTTTTCTTATTCTTAACAAAAATTAAAAGTTTTCAGCACACCTTACCAGGTAATCGATACTGAAATTCTTCCAAAAACATCAACAAACAATATTTTTTTTCTTCATAAGCACTCCCGTGTGTATAGCTCGCCTTGAATAGAAGTTTAAAAATTGTTTTTTTTTTTGCCCAAATTAAATTAATTTAATTTACCTTGCATCAGAACCGATGTAAATTTTTAATTTTATGCTTGGCAGCACTTCTTTGGGGAAATTAATTTGGCAACATTGTTGTAGAAGCGTGCTTTGAACACTATACAACCACAGGGACACTTCTGCACATAAGTAAAGCACTCAATATTCTTGCCACCTATTTCCACAACCTGCCATAAACACTGCTGTTCTAGATCTTCTGCAGCTTCTCTTTGGTTTCTTGCTGTTATTTTATAATTTTTTAAATGAAAATTAAAACTTTTCTGCTACTTTTGCCACAATTTATTCCTTGTACACACAGAGATAAACACACCAACAACGACACATCAAGAGTCTTATTTTATTTTGTATCAGCACACATACACACAGTTACTTTTAGCCACATGCCTATATGCCAAAAGCGAGAAAATTTCAGGAAAACAGGATATTGTCAAAGTTTCTTCTTATTTAAGTTTTCTTTTTGCTTTGTTCATCTCTTGTTGCTTTGATTTTTTTTTTCCCTTGCTTTTTGTATCTCTTTTTTTAAAATATTTCAGCATCATCATCACTATCAATCATCATTATGATCAATCTCGTACCCATCTCCCACTCCCACCCTCTTCATTCGCATCCTAAGTTTTACTTTATATCAGCGGTTGTTAGGTGGCAACGCTGATAACCATTTTTTGTATTTATCAACAAGCAAGAGACAAATATTAATCAATATTTTCTTCAAAGATTTTTTTAAAAATGTTTTTTCCTTTTATTTTACTTCTAGATTTCATCCTTATTCGCGTGTCTATAAAATATATTTTAAGCTGATTTCGCTTTTGTTAAAGTGTTTGGATGTATGTTTGCACCCTCTGGTGTATGACCTCGTTTGTGTGCGTTGAATTGTTTCCTTCGTATTTCGCATTTTAAAATTGATTTGATATTGTTGAAAAATAAACTTTTAAGGAAACTTTTGCTTTTGTGTTGAGAATGTCCCCATTTAACTTCCGCCAATCAAAGTTTTTTTTTTCCTTTCGTTTCTTATTTTGTTTTTCTGCTTCACTGCGTTTTATTCTTTAACAACATATAAAAAAATAAGAATACTTTACAAAAGTAACTATCTGAAATGTATTCCGCGATATTGTCTATAAGCTCGAAAAAAAAAAGTTTTCAAAATGAAATTCTTTGCCTGCTCTTTGAAGGAAAATGGAATAGATTGCTAATTTTAAGTGTTCTATGTTCTTGTCATTTTTTTTTTTTTTTTGTGTTTTGCTTTTGTTGAAATCATTGAGAAAGTATAATAATTGTTAAGCGAAAGATAGCCAATACAGAGCAAGTAGCTTTTCATCGTTGTTCACGCAGTTTGTTTTTGATGAGAAAGTACAAAAAGATGTCACCGGGTGTCAAATCAGGACTGTGCAGCGCATGACCCATTGATTCGATGTTTTCTGGCAGTACTCTGGCCATATGACGAGTTTTTTTAAGGAAACTAGTGACCATTTGCTTCGCAGTGCTTCGAGCTCGAAGAATTTTTGTAAGATTTGTTTCATCTTAAAGACCCATACAGTCGACTGTTGTTTTCTTTCAAGCTCATGCGCACAGATCCATGATTCGTTACCAGTCGCAATTTTATATACGCCTTTTGAAGCACTGAGATTGTATTTCTTGATTGTTTCTATGCCCCAATCGACACGAGCCTTTTTTGAGTGGTTACGTGGAATCCAATGTGAACAAATCTTTTTCACAACTATGTGTTCATGTAATGGGATGGCTTACTCTCACGGTATGCCACATGACGATCAAGCATTATCAGTTAGCGCACAGCATCAATGTTTTGTGTCACAACAACAGATTTTGAACGCCCTTTACGAAATTCGTATGTAAGTGAAGCACTGCCCGCTTGAACTCAGGGTATCATCGATAAACAGAGGTATTTGATGGTGCTTCATCGCTAAAAGTCGAATTGAGTTCATTGACGCACTCTTGTTGAGATAATTCACGTCGAAAGTTGTAAAAAATAATCGCTCGAAAATTTTCACGTGTTAATTCCATTTTAATGCTGAAATACAATTTTAAAAGCACTGTAAACAACACAATAAACACATGTACACCAAAATGTTGTGAGTACATACAAGGTGGAATAATTATAAGGTGTTCTCATCACATGAAATTTTTCAATATATTTTTTGACAATCTGAAGGGTTTCATATAAACGTTTTTTTTTTTTAAATGTGAAAAGGCAGCCTATTTTTTCTGATATTCCGGATGAGAACACCTTATATTTATTCCACCGTGAGTACATATAAGCAAACAAATGTCAAGCTTTCCAATGAAAACGTCAATTTGACTGGAAGGACATTAGCATTGCTGGATCCCGAAATATAAGTAGCAGGCTTATTATTTAGCCATCATTAGAATGAACTAGAACTCATCATTAGAAATTAGATGAGTTTAACTTCGAATATAAATAAAATATAAGCCTAACATCATGTCAAACTGAAAATTGGCTTGATTAAAAGGATAATTTTATGCCATTAGAGTTTAAATATGATTTCAGCCATGTGGCTGTCGCGTATACCTCAGGTGTCGTGCATTTTGGAAGTCCCATATTTTATCACTTTTCCAATGGCGCACAAAATGTGGTCTTCCAAGGCGTCCATAGTTGCTGGTTTGTTTTCAATCTCGCCCTTTATGAAAATACTCTCGCCGGCCTCATTTTTAACACGTTAACTGCCATGAGGCACATACGGCGTGCCTCAATAAAATGTCCGCATGGCCTGGCATACCTAAACCTATCTTTAGCGCATCATTTTTATGCCCCCACGATTAAAAAAACCCCCTTTACTGGGTTTTTAATTTAAAAATCTTTAATTTTGTCACTCCGTTTGTAACGCCCATAAGGAAGCGTGGTAGGTATAGAAAAGTGTATATATTCTTGATCTGCATCATCACCCAAGTCGATTTAGCCATGTCCATCTGTCCGTCATCCACAGTAAACGTATACATTAGGCCGTGAGGTACATATGTTGTGCCTCAATAAAATATTTCAAAATTTCACAGATATATAAGAAAAAACATTTTCTGATATTTTGCTCAGATTTTCTGATACCAAAAACCACTAGATCTGTAAAAAAAAAATGGCCCGGAGGACCCGATATTTTTTTGTATGGTGGCAGTTAAAGTGTTAAAGAAGTAAGGACCAATGAGTCCACTAGCCCATAAAGCGCACCAAACAGTAATTTTCTTTTGTGGATATGCAAGTAACGGTACCTTCAGAATCTAATAAATTTTCTGCTCACCAAATGCGGGATTTTGCTTATTGACATGACCTTTTGAGTCAAAAATGAGCTTCAACACTGAACAGAATATTAGAAAAAAAATGGATTGACTTGCAGTTCATTTTTAACTTATTGGGAAAGCGTTGTTTTGGCGTTGGTCTAATCTATATATAAATAAACGTAGGCAGAACAGTTAAGAACCATTTTTTCTCGTGTTTCTCAACCGATTTTGATAATTTTTTTTTTTAAATCAATAAGAGTCAGGAGAAGGAGTGCACCGAATATCTTTGTTGGGCGTGGCACATCTCATACAACCCAAATTTGCGATATCGAATAGCTTTCGAGTTATAGGTCACACAGCGTCAAAAATCGGTATTAGACCTCAAATTACACGTAACATTCCACTGGCTACACTTTATGGGCGTTAAAAGAGGGGCGTGGTATTATTCAGCAGCTCAAATTTTCGGTATAACTTTTAAACTTTAAATCACAAATCAAAGAAACTCAGTAGGAACTTCCTATTTAGTCGTGTTTTTCGACTAGAAAAATTGAACGAGTATTAGACAAGAGGGCGCGGCAGCACCCATACAATTCAAAGTTTTTATATCGAATAGCTTTGGAAGTAAATGTCGTACAACAATGAAACTCTAATATGGAGTTCCCACTTGGTCATATCCTTCTACTATAAAGTAGAATATGGGAAGCGTACTAAAACGGGCATTGGACAAAGAGGTGTGGTCAAAAGAAAATAAAACTATATTTTAATGGCGACCAAATTTCGACCAAAAGCGATACTAGTTGTTATAAATTGGCAAATTAAACTGACCATAAATGATAATAGAGTTGCCAGATCTAACCATCGTCTAAACATCGATCTAACATCTAGAAAAACACCCTTTACTTATATTTCCACAAACCATGTTAAGGATTAAACTTTTATTACTTACATTTTCATTTCCAAGGAACGGAATTATAAATTATTCTGTTTTTTTTTTTATTTGTTCGCCAATGAGTTTGGAAATGAATCATAAGTCATACTTTTTTCAAAACTTTCATGAAATTCATAAGCACCGTACACTGAAGTATGTTTCGCTGGTATCATAGAGGTTAGGAGTTCAATCCCTAGCATATTAGTTTTTAATTTATTTTTTTTATTTTTTTTTTTTTTATAATAATATTGATGTTAAGCACGAGGTGCCTGATCGTAATTTTTATGTGACTTTCCAATTTTAGACTTATAAATCAAAGTACATATAAAGAGGATATGTTATAAGTATATAAAATAAGAGACAAGAATAATTCGGCCCATTTTTTTTTAATTTAAATTTTTATATAATTAATTGTACAGAATAAAAGTAAAACCGAGAAACTTTAAGAAATATTCCAAAGATCTTAGATCTGCTTTAACTGAACATATTTACCTGCTTGAAATTTTAAATATATTCTTAAAATTGAGACTTGTATTGAAAGAACCAGTCAAGGAAAGTGTATATTTATTAAGGTGAATCGAAAAAAGAAAATTTTCGACATAATCTAGGAGCTGCATTCAAACAGATCTTATATATATATAAATGGATATCAAAATCGGTGTAACCGTCTGCCAGTGACTTTGATTTGAAAAAGTCACTTTTTCGCCGTAAGTTTTTATCAAGCTGATATAACTACCCCAAAGTAGGGTGCAAATTAAAGGTATCTGGGGCCACAAAGTTATGAATATGAAGATTGTTAAATTCGAAAATTTACTTTAGTTCAAAAGTGAACCAAAATTTTGACCGAAATCTGAACACTGTTGCACTAAAAAATTCACGAATCTAACAATCTTCCTATTCACAACATTGTGGCCCGAGATACCATTAATTTGCACCCTACTTTGAGGTAGTTATTTTAGCTTGATAGAAACTTACGGCGAAAAAACCGTTGATTTTTGTCAAAAAGTGATTTTTTTAAATCAAAGCCGCTGGCAGATGGTTACACCGATGTCGATATCCTTTTGAAAATAAAATCTACTTAAATCCAGCTTGCAGAATATGAGTGTCGAAAAATATTTTTTTTTCACTCGAACAAAACGATCCACCTTAATATAGATATATGTAGTAGGCCTTGTTAAGAAAAATTTATTTTTTTATCAAAATTTGTTTTTATTATTTAATATACTCTCCTTTAGTACAGCGATATTTCAACATTATGATACCTTTTGTTTTAGTACGGTCTGTCCACTTCTTCAAAGTACATATCGGATTCTAATTAAACTACTTAATTCGATGTAAATCTCTTTTACGTGAACAATCTTTGAGATTAGGAAGAAAATAATAGTCGCTGGGGATCATATCTGGAAAATACGATGGATAGAGAAGAAATTCAAGCCTATGTTGATTAGTTTTTCGATTGTTTTCAATACCAACTTGTTAGTTGGTGCCTATTCTTGCAAAAATTACTTTTTTCTTTTTTAAATGTGGTAATTTTGCCTTAACCCTTAAATGCATGGGCGTTTTTTGTTGCATTCAACATTTATTCACTTTTGCTCCAAAGGATTCAGTCAGACGAATTCTGTAAGTATAACCGTTTGAGGAGAACGAAAGCTTTAAATCGGTATGACCTAAACTGTTTATTACGCATTGTTTGGCTTTTTGTACAGACTCAGGTGCAAAGTGGTAGGTGTATTTTTTATCAGAAATCCCTTTTCATCGCACAAAATCTTACACGGTTACACATGGCTAAACATTGCTCAAAATAACGAACTCGTTATCTTTTTTGGTCGATTATTACCAGGTGGGACTATCAGATGGTGCACCCATCTTGCAATTCGCTTTTTCATACCCAAACTATAATGCAAAATGAAAATCACCAAGCCAGTTGATACCTTTGAAGCCTTAACTATCTCATGCACTCTCACTTTCGGATTGTCTAATACGATTTCATGAATACTTTTTATAATTTCTGTAGATGCTACTACTTTTGGACGACCTGAAATTAGTATGCATCAGGTGTGCTTGTCTAATCATGTTTGTATTCAGCAAGCAAACCAATGAATTATGATTGATTTTGGTGAAGTAATTTCAACGTAACATTTGTCAATACATGCCTTTGCTGACACATTGTTTTTGCCGATTGAAAAAGAATGCTTTATCAAAAGTACTAAAAGAACAAAAGTTGTATATTAGATCATTCAATATGTCCGTAGGGTAAGTAAGAAAAAAACAAAATTTTGATACAACTCGATTATATTATTCAACATAGTTCCCTTCGAGAGCGATACAACGAGTATAGCGATTTTCCAACTTTTCGATATAACTTTTATAGTACGATTTCTCTTTCTCGTCAAAATTGGCCTCAGTTTCAGCCGTTACTTCATCATTGGACTTGAATTTATTTCCAGCGAGCAATTTCTTGAGATCTGAAAACAGGAAAAAGTCGCTGTGGGCTAAATCTGGAGAATATAGTGGATGAATAAGCAGTTCGAAGCCCAATTCATTCAATTTTTCCATCGTTTTCATCGATTTGTGACACGGTGCATTGTCTTGATGAAACAACACTTTTTTCTTTTGCAAATGTGGCCGTTTCTTTGCGATTTCAGCCTTCAATCGATCCAAAAGTGCACAGTAATAGCCGCTGTAGATGGTTCTTTCTTTTTGGAGATAGTCGATGAATATTATTCCTTTTGCATCCCAAAATACAGACGCCATCACCTTACAGGCCGACTGTTGGGTCTTTGCTCGCTTTGGATTCGGTTTGTCAACTGCTGTCCACTCAGCTGACTGTATTTTAGATTTTGTTGTGTAATAGTGAAGCCATGTTTCATCCATTGTCACATATCGACGATTTTATTGTGGTTTAACAGCGCCAAACACTCCTCTAAAGCATCAATTCGTTGTTGTTTTTGGTCAACTGTGAGCTCACGTGGCACCCACTTTGCACAGAGCTTTCGCATACCCAAATGTTCGTGTAAAATGGTAAAAACACTACCATCTAATATCTTTACAATGTCAGCTAGCTCGTGCACCTTCAATTTGCGATCGTTTATAACCAATTTGTGGGGTTTTTTTATGTTTTCTGGAATAACAGCCTCATTTGGGAATCCACTGCGCTCTGCATTATTTGTGCTGGTACGATGACATTTTTCGATTTTTTTTTTTTTTTTCAATAACAAGTCAGATTGTTGTCAAATTTATATCGTTTGAAGGTTAGTATTAAATAAAAATCATGTGGAAAAAATCTAGTAACGCCATCAATGTGTCATCCTATGCACTTTTTGAACTGACTGTTACTTCAAGTGACTGTCACTCACTAACTAACTATCAAATTTTGACAGTCATCATTCGAAAGAAGATATCTTAAAAATAATATTGTTGTGTGACTAGCGATACCATCTATCTAGTCAGATCAAATTGAACAGACTAGAACTTTCTGCAGAAAGGTCAGAAAAATTTATTTCAATTGAAAAATTTGAATCTAATAAAAAAAAACGCAAACTCCCTATTCGATGGCATAGATAATTCCAAGCAGACTTAAGCATTCAGTCACAAGAATATTTTTTCGTTGCACTTAAACATTTATATTTAAACGCGTTGCCGTGGAAAGGTTGTTTTGATAACTTGTGAATTTATTAAAATTTTCTTAGAAAATTTTGAAAACACTCCAAATATTTCCACAAAATATTTACCTTACACTCTTGAGAGTTGTTGGTGCCGAAAAATGTTCAAAGCTACCAAGAAAAATACAATAATATTTAATATTTTATTTAATATTTAAATATTTATAAATAATATTTAAGCTACAGCAAAAAGTGAGTAAATTGCAAGCTCACACAATGTATGATAAATTCAGTTATTTTCAGTAGATAAATAAAAATATTTCTATATAAACACACATTTATGTCAGTACATAATTCAAAACTGACAACAAAACATTGTATGTCACAAAAAACAAAAAAATCTCTGCAATGCGCCCAAAGGTATGCACATAAAAAAACAAAATAAATAGACGCTTACATTTTTGCAGCAGTTGCAGTAATTTATGTGTGCGTAAATAAGAAATATGTATTGTACAATAAAAAAAAAATAATAAAAAAAAACAAAAAACTATAACACTGAGAGAGTGAGCAAGTGGGTTAGTGTGCGAGAGTTGAGAAGAAAAAAAAAGAATTAAGAAAGAAAATTGAAACTGAACCTCGAAGGAATAATTTTATGGTTCGTGTAGTTTTTGTATTAATTTTACGCTGCCGCACTCAAACGTACGCTACAGCTGCACAAAAATGTTTTAATAAAAAAAGACAACAGCTCAAAAAAAATCTCAAAATAAAAAACATGCAAAAAAAACAGAAGAAACTGTCAGAAATAAGTGCAGAAAGCGGCAGTACGAGTGGGAAATGTTTTCAACTAAATGTGACTGGGGCTGAAAAGTGCGCAGGAAAGCATCAATGTGTGTGTGTGTGTGTGTGCATACGCATATGTATGTCAATAAACGATATAATTTTTGCTTCCATTATCTGGCGTTACGTTACCCTGCCGATTAAGCCGCCACTGTTCTAGTTTTTCTTTAGTGCTTTTACTCCTGCTTCTCTACATTTTTCTCCACTTCTACACACACACACTTCACTTGATGTTTTGTAAGCTTTAACTTTTTTCGTCTTGCTTTTTTTTAAGAGCACCCATAGCGCGCAGCTTACTACGCGAAGCCTTCGATAGTCAAAAGTTTATTTGCGCTATAGCATACTTTTAGGTGCTTGACTGCTTCGGATAGCATAGCGCTCCTGAGGCTACGTGCTGCTGCTGCTACTCTATAGGCCCTCTCTATCCAACTCTTATGTGTGAGTGTGCATGTTTGCTTGGCACTTAACTCGTATGTGTGCGTTCGGCTTGTTTGCCCAATTATTTATGTAGCATACTTTTCGGCAGTCAAAGTATTTTATAGTCTTTCAGTGAGCAACGAAAAACGTTAAAAATGTGTTCTTTCGCGTTTTCACTGTTGAATTTTTTTAGTTGTTTTTTTTTTTTTTTGTTTTTTTTATATTTTTTTTTTATTTTTCCTTTCTTCGAAATTCTTTTATGACGGTATTGGTGGGGCATTAATGTAAGCTGCTATATCGTTACGTTTTATTTTATGTTATTTTATATTTTTTATTGGGAAACACCTTGGGCTGCTTTTGCTCGCTGTTGTCGTTGTTGTTATTGGTGTGTGTGTGTTTGTTTGTTTGTTTGTTTGTTTGTTTGTTTGTTTGTTTGTTTGCTGTTATTGTTTGTCCTATTGCAGTGCCATTAAATATTGAAATTGTTCTTTTTTTTCTACTCTCTACTCCTCTGTGCTGCAGACAAACTGGCGACATTTATTTTAGTTTATTTCCTTGACAGTCGTTCTCTTTCAGTTGCCCTACTTCAAGCATTTTATCACCAATACTGCTCTTGTCTGATGTTTTTCTTGCTTCTTTTTCTACCCTACCCCCACCCTTCTCTCTCTCTTTCTCTATCTATCTTTTCATTAACAATTCAGTGAAGAACTTTAAGTTCCTCTGATATCCTTGTAAGCTGTTAGTAAACTTTTATATTTTCGTATTTTTTTTTTTTTATTTTGCTGTTTTTGTTCCGGAAAAGTTTTGTTGAAACTTAAAACTTTGCATGCAATGCAAAAAAAAACTGCGATTGTGTCATTTCATATTTTATTTCTTTTCAAACATTTCTTTTTTCACCCAACTAATTGGAAGATATGCATATATTTTATGGATAATCTAAAGACTATCTTGCAAACTAAGCTTTTTGGCTACAAAATTTAATAAAAAATTCAAACAGCAAGTGTGACCGCCATGACTGATAGAAGTGTTGTATTTTGTACTAAGAACCATCTTAAGTTGATATAAATATAGACTTAAATTTGAAACATAAACTTTAATGTAAACGTTCATTTTTACATAAACATTTACATCAACATTAACATAGAAACAAAAACAATTATAAACATAAATAAACACACATCTTCTTAAAACAGTTTTACGTTTTACTTAATAAAAAAAAAAACTAGTTTCGCACACACATGCAAGCCTCAAAAATCACTCACACACGCGCAAATTATTATCACATTTATACGCAGCAGCATTTGTGGCAACAATTACGCGTCTTAGCACACATACAGCTACAATATTTACACAGTAATATGTATCAACACTATATAAAAATGTACACAATGACAAACATTGTTGATTATATTGTTGTTGTTGTTGTTGTTGCTTCTATTCTTACTCTTGTTCTATTACTGTTGTGGCTTTTCTGCACAAAAGCGGTTTTATTATAATAGTTTATCCAAAGGATTTCATCAAGTTATGCCAAGTCTAACTTGCACTCATACTCACCATAAAAGTCAAGGCGCATTAAACACACAATCACCCCCCAAACACGCACAATTGCATATTTCATATATTAATATAAAAGTTCCAGTTATATTTCACACATATCTATAAATATTGCGCTTGATTACATGCATACATCTATACATCTATATGATTAACTCTTTTGTGTGTGTATGTGTGTGTGTGCTTATATCTGTTAGTATGCGACATCTATTGTTCACTAGCTGCTTTTGTCTTTTTGATTGTATTGTGCGATCATCCACTTTAACACATACATACAATGTAGGAAAAACTTTATTTAGTACGCTTCAAATTCTATTGCGTGTTACAATTCTATTGTTAACGGAAATTGGGTGCATCTTTGAAGTTATGCACTAAAAACTCAGTTTATGGTTCAGTTTTTTTTTCTTGTAGCTTTAAATTGTTTAAAGAGCTGTACAAATTGTCTATATTTGTTTATTCTAATATTCTTGAAGTCATTCTTTTATACGCATGTCTTCCAATAGTAGTTCCATGAAAAACTTTATCTTAAGTAAAATTAAATTGTTCTTCAGTAGAGTTTACCAATGCCTGTTTTTTTTTTTATTTTAGGTTGAAACGGTTAGTTAACAATAAGTTGTAATACTTCTAATATTCATATGAAAAAATGTTGATACATACCTATTTATGTAGACATTTTCCAATATAACGCAACCTAATTTTCATGTTAATTTTTCATGTTTTCATTTATTAAGAAACTAGCCTTTTCCCGGCGCGCGTTGCTGCACCCTGCAATTATATCGCAACATAATTATAATATTCGAAACTTTTCTTAGACCCATAGTTTAACACCAATGTCATTTTCCACTGACCGTTACAGTTTCCCAGTAGCAGGAGATCACCAAATAGTAACTCCATTTTGAGTTTGTATGTAAGTACTGCTACTTTTACTTTCAAAGCTATTCGATAATACAAATTTTAATTGTATGGGCGGAGCCACACCCACTTATATAAGGCCTATCTCAGTTTTCTAGTAGATGGACATTACCCAGTTTTAGTAGAGTTGCCGACAGTGAGCGTACAAACTAAATTATCAAAATGTAGCCAAATCGACAAAATCGTAGGAAATATAGCATTTTTATTGATTTTTAGGCGGTAAAAGGGGGTGTGACAGAAATTTACACCATCTCGTACTTGAAAAAAATGTACTGCCAAAATTTCAGCTCTATCGGCTCAGTAATTTTGAAGTTTCCAGCCATTACACAGACAGCGTTTTGCTTTTTGTATATATATTTTGGATAAAGATTATTGGCTATAACTTTTGATTAGTAAGAGTACTAAGATAATTTTTTCTAAAAAACTAATATTTTAACTTGTTTATTTTTTCAAAAATATAAAAACACAATATTGGAGAAAAAATTTTTTTCGAAAAAATCAAGGGGTAGGTATTGTTTTTTTAATCACAAAAATTGTTTTTAATTTTTGCGTAAAATTTAAACAATTTTTGCCTATAAATGTTGTAATTTTTAAATGGAGTTGAAAATTTACGAATTTGAATTTAAATTATTTTTACAACAAAAACCAATTTTGAGCCTTATTTGAGGAAAACTCCAAAATTTCAGACCTTTTTTGAAAAAAATATTTAAAATATATATACATACTCAACTAACGGCATCTTTGCAAAAAGGTTTTCATAGTACTTTGATGAAGCTTTAAGACAAAAAAAAATTTAACAAAGTGTATAAAAAAGCAGCGGAGATATTTGAATCGAAAGTCACAAAATTAAATTTCTGATTGTGTTTTTCTCATTTTTGAGCACGATGTTGCATTAAATATATCGTTGCAGTAAAATTTTTTATAGTTTTCAAGATATATTCATGTTTTTGATGTCAAAATAACGGAAATTTTTTTAATTTTACTAAATTTAAGAAATATTTTATATTTTGTAAATATTTGCATATGTAACAACTAAAAATATGCGATTTTGTAAAAATTTGTACTACAGCACCATCTGGTGTCCAAAGTGGTTCAAAGAAGATACTGTAAAAAATCTCATCGTACCTGAAAACTAATATATACCAATTTTTATACTAATCCCATGAGCGGTTTGGGAATTTTAGGTGGTTTTGCAAAAAATTTGTACTGCAGCGCCCTCTTGTGTTCAAAGTAGGTCAAAAAAGATAGCAGCAAAACACTCAACCCACATGAAAATCACTGTATACCACTTTTCATTCTAATCGCATAAGCGGTTTGTGAGTTTTAGGCAGTTTTATAAAAAAATTGTACTACAGCGCCCTCTGGTGTTTAAGGTGGATACAAATTGATAGTACACAAACACGCACCGTATCAAAAACCATCTATACACAAATTTTCATGCTAATCGGATGAGTAGTTTAGGAGTCTATTGCATAGTTACATACGACATTTAGTTCCAAAGCAATTCGATATCATAAATTTGGCCTGTGTGGCCAAATTCCCCTTGTCTAATGTTCGCTCAAATATATAATAACTACCTCTTGGGCCCATAACGTCTACATATCAAGTTCCACTATCAAAACATGTACATTGTACAACTCAGGAATAATAATGATTTCTAAAAAGTGGGCGTATATATATAGTTAGACCACGCCCAGTTTAAGTATAGTTGCCGACAGTAACTATACAAACTTATTTACCAAATTTTAGTCTAATACGACTTAAAAAGTCTTAAATATAGCATTTTTATTGATATGTAGGCGGTAAAGGGGGTGTGGAAGAAAAGGGATATGCCTATATATTTCGCGCAAATGCAAACTAAAGTGAGACTTGCCAAATTATTCCAATATTTCATTTATTTCCAATTACCCTTGCAAATATTTCCCCATATACACCATATGTGCGCACCTATATTTTTTCACAGCTGTATTGTTGATAAGTTCACTAAAATGCCTATAATTCATGAACCAATACACATACCAAGACGGTTTATACAAAAAAACCTTCGTATTGACGTCACCTTTCATGTGAAATTTCCAGAAACATCGGTCCACGCATTACAGAGAACATCAATTTCATACACAATGCAATTTTTATGTATATAGATTTATAGAAAAATATGGTTCTTGCTGCCCGAACTTGCCCCAAATGGGTTTAATGTGATTTTTTCTCGTTGAATGTCAATTAAAAAATATTTTATTTTATTATATTCAGAGTATCTTCAAAATGAAAATTACATTAAAAGTAACAAATAGTAAGCCGATTTGGCTGAAGTTTTGGCAGTTGTTCATAATTGCCAGGAAAAGGATTTTACGAAAGAAAATTTTTGGAAAACCCTCCGGAAATTCGGGAAATTGGAAAAGTCGGCAATTGATTTATTTGTATAGAATTTTGTGTGCAATTGTTTCGGAAAAGCTTTTCGAATGAAAAAAATAGGAAATTCTTAGTGGAAAACTCGGAAAATTCCGGAAAAACGCAAAAAATGTGAATGTTTTTTCGACAAAATTTTGCACTTTATCGAATGATCTAATGATTTTGAACAATGTAAAGGTGGAAAATTCGTTGTGAGGCATAGAAGAGTACTGATGATTGTTAAATTCATTGTGATAAAAGACGGTTTGCGCGCATTTTTTTGCAACGAGATAAATAATAGATGGCGCTATGTTGGGGTCAAAATAAAAAAAAATCATTAATTTTGGAAACAAAGATAAAAGATTCTTGGTTCAAAAAAGAATAGTATCCAAAAAAATGTACGGAAGTGACATGTAATAACCAAAATTAAGTTATTCGTATGTAAATAACAAAACTCTTAAAAGAAAATTTCCCGGAGCAATGCCTGAAATTTGCTTTTCTGAAATACTGAGATAATTATCAAATAACATATGCAGCAGACATGTTGCATTAACGCCTATAGCCGCAGAATTTCTTTACCATTGTTGATGACAGCTCAACTCATAAAACCTTTTTGAAGAAGTTTACAAAAATTCTTTATATTTAATCACTTTACAATAAACTTTAGCTTTTCAAATATGTAGGTAACAAATGCAAAACGAAAAACTTTGTGCCTCAAGTTATGTTCTCCCAAATAAACACAAGATATATATTTACAAAACTTTAACCCAAAAATTAATAAACAAAAGCTTGACAGAAACAAAAGCCTTTAGAAAACAACACAAAAGGTAACAATAGTTCTTTACACACATATGCTTATACGTACGCTTTACTCAATGCCATTCCATACACACACACAAGCAAACACATGCATTACACATGTAAAATTAAGCGCTTAATGTTGGTTTTGTTGTTAATGCTGTTGATGTTGTTATTGTTTTTGTTGTTGTTTTTGTTATTGCTGTTGTTGTTATTGTTGTTATTTTTGTTTTTGTTTTTGTTATTTATGTAGTACAGATAATATCGCCATGATATTTGCTAAAAACTTTTGCAACAAAAACACACAAAAACCAAGCAACGAACAAAAGAAAGTTAAAGGAACTATGGAACGGATATAAAAGGATGTGTGAGCGTAGCAAGGTGTTGAAAATTCAATGGAAAAACTTGAAAACAAAGCAGCCTGCGTAGGCGTAGTTAGGGGGTGTTTGACATACGGGTTATGTTGAAGAGTAAGTTAAACAAATTTATTAATGAGTTTTGTTGGCTTAACTGTAAAATGCAAACATGTGCAACTATTAATGGGATAAAATGGTTTAAGAAAAAAAAACCAAAAATGTATATAAAGGAAATCAAAAGAAAAAGATATGTTTGTGTTGCCAATAAAAACAGTACATTTTCTACCACATCTTCTGGCTCCAGAAAACCAGCTGGATACGTAATCAGCTTAAAAGCCTTTGAAAAAGTGTCCCAGTAGCATAGAGCGACAATATTTTTTAAAATTTATATCTCCAAACACGCAAAAAACACAATCACACACACACACACATAGATACATCTACATACTTTATGCCCGAGTTTTGCTTCATACACTTTATACAAAGCGGTAAAATTGTTTCCTTTCTGACGATGCTTCCACATCCGTATCCGGCATTGAATTGATTTCATTTTAAATGCACCCTAATATCCTTTAATATCCTTCTCTTCGATTCACATGCATTGACGTATTCATTGCGGAAAATGCCAAAATTGCATTAGAGAGCGTTTCCTATGACCCGATGTGCCAGCTCAACTCAATAAGAGCTGCATTCACATTAGGCCGCAGTTGACGCCAACGTTAGCCGTAAAAACCAAATCAATCCAAGCCCTAATTTCAATTCGTACTTGTCCAAATCATATGTGTTGAAATATCTCCCAAAAACAAAAACAGAAAAAGGGCAGGAAGACTTGCTTCCTTGCGCAGCACACTCAAATGTTGCACTTTAGCAACACACACATACCATTCAACTTGTCCTAATGCGTCCCTGTTTCGTCCCCTCTTTAATTTGTCAGTGCCGTAAAATGACAAATGAATGAGTTTCGTACCTAGATTTTCCATTTTGTATTTTACTGTCGTCCTCGCTCGTCAACGTTGTCCTTGTGCTTCTCTAGTGTGGCAACGTTGTGGGGTACCACTTCATTACTTCCGTTTCCTATGGCTTTGATTGGTTGCTATTCAGGAATTTTGCATTTAGTTTCGAGTGCACCTCATTGCAGTAGCAGCAGAGCGACGGAATTAGGATACGTTGTCAGATTTTGGATCGCATCGCATGGCATTGCATTGCATCGCATTGCATTGCATCGCATCGGATGTGTCCATGTCAGAGTGAACTAAAGGGGGAATTTCCTGTGAATTAATGAACAAGCAACTCATGTGTGCTGGACAATGTGCAGCTTTTGCTTTCAGTTTGAACTGGACTTTGAGTTGATATTCCAATTATTGAGCCGTGGTAAGTAGCATGAAAACAATTTTTTTGCTGTTGGGCTATTTTGTAATTGTTTAACAATCTAACCTAGGGATATCCTTTTATGCAACGTTAAGTTTTCGGAATGCAATACAAAAAATAAAAAAAACAGACGTATCCAGTTTTGGCATTTTGTGAAATCATTGACTTCAATTATAAATTTTTCAAAACTTCATTCTCACTACTGGACATTGATAGAAATGCGGATTAAAAACAAGATTTTTTTACTGAATTTCAATAGAAATTACCTGTCATTGCTATGAACGAAAAAAAAACAAGTAATTCAGTTAAGTCAGTTTAGATGGGAAGTTTTGTACGAAGGCTTGTATAATTTAACTAAAAACTTATGTAATTTTCACAAGCTTGCTAGGGAAAGCAAGCTAAAGTAATTTATTGCGTATGCACTAAGGAAGCATTACCCGATGTTAATTTGCCTTAGTTGCTTAAATAATTTTTTTTTTTAATGAATATTCTACATTCATTTAAGAAAAAAATTGGTTTTATACAAGCTCATTTGGGTAAATTATAAAAAATTATTGATTGAAAAATATAACACAAGTTTTTTTTCAGGCCAGTACAATTTTGGGCCTGAATTCAGTATAGGTTTGATCTTAATTCATTCAAACTACTATTCACTTTATTGGTATTGGAATATATTGAAAAAAAATTTTATATAAAAATAAATTATGAACAGATTTTCAATGTTTTCTCATTTTTTATAACCGTTACTATAAAATTTCGAAAAAGATCCAAAACACCAAATTTTCTAAAAACATTTTCTGACCGCATGTCCCAACCTCTACCTACTTAAGGAGTGGAAGGTTTATCTTCCACAGTGTGTTTTAAGTGCGGAAGTTGAGGTCCCTTTTGATTGTCAAACTTTGAACATCAATATCTCAAAACATGATGCTTGCATTTTGATTCGGGGAAGTCCCTTTTTCTGCTCGGAAAAAGAAATCTAAAAACCCATCCCTGAACCCTGAATCCTGAACCCAGACTTATCCAACAACATGTAATCGACCATTCTGAAACAGAACCCGAGCTCAAATAACACCACCATGCCAGAATTTTTTTTTTCTATTTTTGTGAACTCAAAAAATAGGCTAAGTATTAAAAAATTCAACAACATTAACACAACAGCTCAAACATGCCCCATACCTCCATATACCCATACAACCCTAACACTGTTAATATTACTATATTTACTTACCTCCATACCACCGCTAGGCTAGCCCCTATCCTATACCTCAAAATTGTCCGACTCCTTAGTACGATTACCCTGTAATATTACCTGCTTCATAACCCTATACACCGATCCCAAGAAAGTCAACGCGGATTGAACTTAGTACTTTCCAAAACGCAATTTCCATATTTTATCATTATATCTCTGAGGTGTTCACGAGTTTTGAAAGATGGGACCCGATGAAAAACCTAAAAAAGTCACCAATAAGTCAATAAACATGTATTAAACACATATTTAAATGGTGGTGGTTTTCGTTACTCCAAGAGAGAAAAGTACAAGCGTTGTGCTACGTACAGTTTTAAGGGAACCAAACGTACAATGGTCAAGAAAGAAACAACCTCCTACAAGAAAGTGAAGAAAATTCAAGGCGGTGAACGTGTTGTTTACCTTAAGGGAGATTATATACCCAGAACTTTTTATTTTTTATTACATTTTCTTAAAGCCCCAAGTCTCAAGAATATGTGGTTAAAATTTCAAGTCGATATCTCAAAAAATGACCAGTGGCGGATCTACATACGGGCTGAAAGGGCTTTAGCCCCCCCTTGGAGAATTTTTTGTATGGGAAAAAACGAAAAAAAGTGCAAAAAGACGTTTCAGACCCCCCTCCCCTTTGTCGAATCCTAGATCCGCCACTGAATATGACAAAGTAATAGCCTAGTGAGTGAACCGCCTTCGAAAGCGTGGCGTGCTGGCCCTTATTTTCGGCCAAACGCGTTTTTCTCAAAATCATGTTTTCAAAGTCGGTGACCAAGATTTCTCAAAACTCAGCCAACCGATCGTTTTGATTTTTTTTTTGCAGGCTTATTTTATTCGGAATAATCTCGTAGTTGTCATACGATTTTTTCTTTCGTAGCTTCGTTCATTAGTTATGGGCAAAATAATAACGAATTTTTAGTCGCAAATCGTTACTTTGCGTTCGGAAGTCGGCCATTTTATGAAAAATCAACATTTTCAAAATCAGTTAAGTCAAGTACGAGTTTTAAGTACCTAATTTATTAATATTTTTCGTGTTTTTGTTTCTGATGAATTCAGTGGCATCCGTGGCGTAGTTGGTTAAAGTGCGTGGCCGCTATGTCAACGAACTTTGGAAACCCAGGTTCGAATCCCAGCAGCGACAGAAAATTATTTGAATTTTTCTGTACGGCCGCCACCTCTCTGCAGACAATGGCAAACCTCAGAGAGTAATCAAAATGCCATGTAAAGCTTCTTGAGAATAAGAACATTTCGTTCATCGCCGTTCGGAGTCGGCGTTAAGCCTGTAGGTCCATTTCTCGGTCAATTGTGTACAAACTTAATAACACGCACAACACAATTGATCATAAGAAGCTAGGTCAAAGTCCTTTCAAGGGCTGACATGGCCAGTTATTTATTTTTATTTTTTATGAATTCAGGAGGAGCAACCTTGGTCACGGCTTTTCACCATTTTTTCACAGCGCTCTATAAAAAATACTGTATCAACCTTAATATTAAATTTTTTTTTTTTAAGAAAAAAAACTAAATACACATTTTAATATTGTATATTTTCAGGTATAAAAACCCTCATTTAAAAATATACCTTAGGTTTCCTCAAAAAAATTTGCAAACATGACCTTTTTTTGGCCTCTGCGTATATAATCCCGCCTTAAAAAAGCCAAGTCCAACTACCCCACAAAGACCTTTGTTAAGAAATGCCTCGTCAAGAACATCTTCACTCGAACGGACCAGCAAAAATTTCAAAAATTTTTAAATTTCCATCCGACATGACGGATTAGCATACGCCTGATCCTTGTTGTCGTTAGACTTGGCATCCGAACATGTTTAAACGTCCGAAAATTCCTTAAAAATAAATAATACTTTGTGCATTTTTGTGCAAAAACGGAATGGAATGTGTACAATAGACCGTACCACCTCCTATGCAAAAAAAAAGTGCGCATACCAGCGAATATGACGCATTTGCAAGACAATTACGAAAATAAATTTTTTTTTTTTGTCCGAACGTAGGGGTCGCGCATTGACTTATTACTTCATATCTCTGGTGTTTACAGTCGGATTATAAAGTTTGGCATATCAATGTTTTTGTTTCAAGGAGACCACTATGACCTCTATAGAAGTCATTGACCTCAGGTGCACCGTTCTAGTACTTACCCTCCAGATCTCAGTTCCTATCATCCTAATGTGCCACCCTAATATCAAAAAAATAAAGCTCTTAAAATATCATTAATCTTTTGCTCAGAAAGTATATCGAATTTCCAGCAGAACTATTTTTAAAAAATTTTTGACAATTTTTTGCCGAACGTAGGGTTCCCTTTTTTCATTTTCATCATATCATCGCTTTTAAAAGTCTGATCATATTGAATGACATATCGATGTTTTTATCTGAAAGAGACCAATTATTTTTTCTCCAAAATAAAAAAAAAATATTCCTACAAGTCCTTGGAAGGTTTAAAATTGATTTTGAGGAATTTTAAAGCTCGTAAAAGAAATATGTAACTCCAATGCTAAAAAAGGTATCGACACTATTTTTGATGTGATTTATTAAATATACAATGTATTATTATTTTATTTTTTCACATTCTTGCAATAACTCCTCCTTTGTAGCCGGTGTTGGTAGGTGTTCCGTCGCAACTAATTGCAATTAAGTGATCCATGCTATAATTTTCTTTATTCAAATATTCCACGATGCTCCTATGGACACCTACTGCAGTAGGATTTTGGAGAAAAAATAATTGGTCTCTTTTAGACAAAAACATCGATATGTCATTCAATATGATCAGATTTTTAATACCGATGATATGATGAAAATGAAAAAAGGGAACCCTACGTTTGGCAAAAATTTTCAAAAATTTTTTAAAAATAGTTCTGCTGGAAATATTGATATACTTTTTGAGCAAAAGATTAATGATATCTTAAGAGCTTTATTTTTTTGATATTAAGGTGGCACATTATGATGATAGCAACTGAGATCTGGAGGGTAAGTACTAGAACGGTGCACCTGAGGTCAATGACTTTTATAAAGGTCATATTGGTCTCTTTGAAACAAAAACATTGATATACCACACTTTAAAATTTGACTGTAAACACCAGAGATATGAAGTAATATGTCAATGCGCGACCCCTACGTTCGGTAAAAACAAAAAAAAATTTTTTTCGTAATTGTCTTGCAAAAATGCGTCATAGTCGCTGGTATACGGCGAACTTTTTTTTTTTGCATAGGAGGTGGTACGGTATAGTGTGCAGCCTATGAATTCCAAAATGTTTTTACGCAAAAATTTTAAATATTTTTATATATTTATTGAAGTTACTCCGAGGAAGAAATAGTTTGATTCCGATTTTTTATTTTTTTGTGTTCGATGGGCCGCAAAAAGGGACTTTATGGAATAAAATCTAGTTTGAAGATCGATTTCAAGTCCCTTTGTCCAACAAAATTTTGTTACAACAGCTTTTCATTTTCTTCGATCGAACTCATATCTGAGATTCATTACTTTTTCGAGTAACGGAAACATTTTAGCGGGTGTTCCAAATCAAATTTGCATTTCCATGAATAAGGACCCCTTTTAACTTCAGTCGTCATCAATGTAATGTGCATCCTAAAATAAAGCCCAGCCTTGGCTGAACGTCTTCGAAACAAACGTGTTGTGCTGCTGAAGACACTCAAATCTAGTATCCTGTTGGTTACCGAGCCATTCGCTTTGAACTCATGCACACTGCATCGCGTATCTTAGCTTCATGCTATCGCTTATTCCTCTGGCTTAGGTTTGGGTGACTTAAAAATACCCGAACTCGCATGAAGATCAGTTCCGAAAAGAAATTTGGGTAAAGCGATGTCTTTGTTATCAAGGAGCAGCGCTTCGTGCCCAAAAGAAGGGACATGCAGTTTTTTTTTCCTTCTTTGGTGCACTTGAACCAACTTCAAAACAATATGTATTTTTTTTGTTATTTCGCTTCTGACTTCTTGTGATAGCTCCATGTTTCGGTTATAACTCGACTCAAATAGATGGAAAAAAGATATATTTTTATACCCCCACGTTTAAAAAACATAAATGGGGGCATATTAATTTTGTTACTCCGTTTGTAACGCCCATAAGGAGACGTGGTAGGTATAGAAAAGTATATATTCTTGATCAGAATCACCACCCAGTTTGATTTTGCCATGTCTGTCTGCCTGTTCATCTGTCCGTCTGTCTGTGATCACGATTACAGCAGTAATTTTAAAGTGACATCACGAAATTCAATATTTAAGTTTTTATCTAAAAAATAAAGGTCAAGTTCGAAAATGAGCCAAATGAAATGAGCCGGATGAAAACCACGCCTACCTCCCATACAAAGTGACTTTATCAAAACGGTTAAATTTCTCTAAAATCCACAAAAATCAATATATGGACTTGAAAATTTGCATAAGAGCTTTTATATATAACGTGTACTATGTGTTTGAAATTCAACCAAATTGAGTAAAAACCACGCCCACCTCTCATACAAAGTGACTTTATCAAAAAACAAAAGCGAATATTTTCTGTTAAAACTATAACGAAAACGTTTTTACAGATAAACATTTTATTGATTGATTAAGACTTTGAATATACTTTGGTTCAGCCGTGGGGGTATTTTAACTTCGGCCCAGTCGAAGATCATTTCTTACTACACCAAGGGAAATAACGCATATTAGCATTATCCACGCCTGAGTATAAATTTTATTTAAATATTTAAACGTATAAAACGTGGATAAATCAAATGTTTTTCTTACAACTCGTTTTTTCCCGTATTTGAATTTTATTTATACCACACACGTACACACATATTCCATACAAACAAGCAGCAACAGCATCGCACACGTACACACATATTCCGACAAGCAGCAACAGCATCGCACTCTGTTCCTGCAGTTTATTTCTTGCAGTTGCAGGTTTCTTATAGTTCTCATTTAGTTAATGTTGCAAGGGTAATATAGCCTGGTTGTTTGGCAAATATGATTTGTGAGTGCGATGGTGGGTGCGATGCATCATTAAATTATGTAGGGTGGAGTGACAACTCGGAATTTTCTCAATAATGTCTTGAACCTGTTGTCATTTACCTGCAAAATTTCCTTCTTATTCTATCTTACTTTTTTTTATAGTTTAAACTATTTTTGACATTTGATGGCATAACAATGCACCAACTGTCAAAAAAAGCATAAATAAGAGAACGAAAAAAGTAAAAAATAAAATAAAATATACCACCAAATGGCATTTGCAGCTCGTGGGAAATATTCAAATAAATTGTTTTTCAATTTCAATATTTTTATATAAATTTTCCTTAAATACGATAGTTTTATTTTCAAATAGTAATTATTTCAAGGATATTTAAATATATTCGTGCATAATTTTAATATATTTTTTATTGATTACATTTTAAATATTTCAATATTTTATTTAATTAAAAAAGTATTTAAATAAATTTTAAATATTTACGCAGTCGATTTAAGTAAATGCGTTATTGGTGCAAAAATGACTCGCTTTTTGGATAAATTAAAAAAGTTTTTGCATAAATTTAATATTTTTTTCCCTTAGTGTACATAGTGTAGTAATATTTATAGTTACTTTGCAAGTTATTACTCACACACTGTATATATTTATATTATTAGTCTGTAAGTTATTGTTCACACCCTGTATATACTTTCATAATTAGTCTGTAAGTTATTCAAACCCTTTATATATTCAAATAAGGTATAAGCAGTCGCTGAGTCTGCACATTAAGCGAGTCTGCACATTAAGCCGCTACATGGCGTTTTTGATAAAGTATAACTCAAACTATAACTTCAATTTGGGAAAAGTGGCTCTCCAGATTATGTGATCAATGAGTTAAGCAAAAGAAAATTTACCTAAGGGTATCCATACAGTGGATGGTACAAATATGCACCATCCACTGTATATCGAATTAATATAATCCTGACTCAGATGCAACTAGCTCAGTCTTCCTTCCACATACTAAATGAAGCAATGCAAATAATTATCTTTGAATTTGAATCAGACAGAAATTAAAACGCTGCTCCAAGGCCTCCTCATGAAAATCCATATCAAACAAATAAATCCCAATGGGTATGTTTTCAATTGCAATGCCTTAATCTGAAATATCAAAACCAACAACAAAATCAAAGCCCAAACCAAAACCAAGGGACTGATTTTTGTGCAGTCCTTAATGTTATTCGAATGTTTAACCGCAAATCCTATTTGCAGTGTATATTCATCGAACTATGACTAGGTCTGTATTTTTGTCTGTCTCTTATTTTCCTCTCTACATCACTCTAAATGGGTGATTGTGGTTCAAATGGGCAGCCACTGTATAACGTTGCCAATGACAACATTTACCACTTTATCGACAACTATCTAATGCAACGACAGGTTGATGCACAGAACTTTCTGCATATTCTGAAGGAGCTTAAAGGAGTTAGTTTGCAATAAAAATAGATTCTTATCATATGCGGATTTCGATAGAATTTACATATGATCCTATAATTAAAAAATGGAATAATTAAAGCTTTTTTTATTTATTTAAGTCATTAAAAAAAATATTTATCATTTATTGATACATAAAATATTTGTTTATTGTAAAATCTTTACTTAAACAATCAAATAAAATATCCAAAGAAAGTACTCAAAGGTGCGCTTATTTATGAAAAAAAAAAATTAAATTATTTCAAAAAATTTTAAAATTTTTTATTGATTCTTTTACTTTCTGCCTCTTTTTAGGTGACGCCGCTGCAATGAGGACGATCCGTTAGCGGCGTTGACTATGGGACCAGAGGCATGGGCGTGTGTGCGGACCCTGGGTCTTACCGGTGGTGTCAGGCATTAAGCCGGTCGCGTTCATCGTTCGCCACAAACCAACAAAAACAACAACAACAACTACAACATCAACAAAAACAACACTATAAACAATCAACGAAGCTGCCTCAGACAGCAACAAAAGGCCACAATATTTCCACGACTACGACAACAACAACAACAACAACAACAACAACAACAGCAACTGCAACAACAAAATCAACAACTGCAACAAGTGCGAGCTATTCTTCCTACCAGGATACATCGAGGCTCGCTGCCACAACAGACAAAATTGCTCAAACACCGAAAATCATTTCGATACGAAATCATCGAAATATTTCACACGTATTGAAATCGTTTCAATTCGTTTTTCTGGTTTTTGTTATTTTAGCAAAAACAACATACGCCAATATCCCAGGTAAGTGGGCGTAATATTCTTGCTTTTTTAAATTAGACAAAAATAGAGAATAACTCTTGGTTGTTGAGAAGTTGCAAGACTACTTCTTTGCGGATAGAGTTGCGGATAGAACTAGAAAAAAATTTAGATTTTTTTTTTTTTGCTTTTAATAGTTGAGGTTATCATACATTTTTAGATCAAGGAAGATTTTATTCAAATGGACTGAATTTTTTAAATTGTATAAATATCCCAAAAAAAATTTGACATGAAAATTTTAAAATGAAAATAATTTGAGAAGAAACTCGCTTGAGATCATAAGAAGCTGGGTCAAAGTCCTTTCAAGGACTGAAATAGCCAATTCTTTTCTTTATAATCTTCAAATTATAATTTGGGTCCGTGAGTATTATAGCCGAGCACCTCTAAAGCTACAAAGACAAGGTGGTTGATTATAGGTTGCTTGGTTCAAGACGATGGAAGAATTCAAAACTTTGTCAAAAATTGCAATTGTATTGCAAAGTGTTATTGAAAAAAGTCACGGAAAAAGTGAAAGTTAAGAACGCTGATCACGAATCTCAGATTTATTTTAAACTTCCACATCTTTTTCACACAAAATGTGGTTAAAAAATCGCAACCATTGGTTTTCAAAAGAACAAAAAAATAATTTATTAAAAAAATTGTCAAATTGCAAGCCACTTTTTACCCGAACACAGAAATCAATGAAGAAAAAACCTTGATTTAGATAGGAATAAAAAAAATGAATCTAGTCAAACAACAAAAACTGCCCACCCACCAGTGACGTCATGGTTTTCTTAACTAATGTTCTAGCAAAAATCCTTCAACAAAAATAAAGCTCAAACAGCTGAGACGAAAAAAAATTGGAATGAACTTTGAGTAGGTGCTCAAAAAAATTCCATAAAGCGACTTAGCTGAACACATGTGTATGAACAAAACCAACACACTTATAATCAGCCAGATGCTGAGTTATACATACTCGAGTTACTGTTACTCTACGCAGCAGGACAACGAGTACCAGCAGCGTGTGCCTCCTCATCATCATCAGTATCAGCATCAACGGCATCAGCAGATTCAACCAAGAATCAACAAAAACAACAAAACTCGATAGCACTCGATAACGATGAAATGCCTCAAATTGATGCGTTGAGAATCAGCGAAGGGGTGCATTGCGGTGCGATGACATGCGCTGTGGCATAAAGCGGTGCGGTACAGTGCGTGCCGCAATACGCTGCTTTGAGTTTAATTAAATTCCAGCCATGTTGCCACTGCTGCTCCTGCTGCTGCTGCTGCTGGTATTAGAATCGCAGCAGATACAGTTCGAATAACGTTATCGAAAAAATAAATACAACAAAAAAAAAAACAAAAATAAAAAACACCAAAAAAAGAAGGACTGTAACAGCATCTAAGTCATCACTAACGATGGGTTGTCAATAAAAAGCAGAAACAAAAAAATCTCAAAAAAAAATCCACGCAGTTGCCACTGGCACTCAAGAGCGCTGTTCGTATATGAAGATGATGCTGATGAAGTTGATGCTGATGCTGATGCTGATACTGATGATGTTGCTATTGATAATGACGTTGTTGATGACTGGCATGACGAACTGTTGTTGGTGATTAAATTGGTTACTCGATTGCTTTGCTGCTGGGTTAGAAGTTCTGTAAAGTGGCAAACTTTGTAACGAGCTGCGGCATTGGCAGGACACGTACAACATATAACAAATACAACAACAACAGCCTCAATAGACAATGAAAAGCACTCACCCAGTCGCACAGATGCACACACCCGCACACTTTCATACAGACGCCCACATTGAGCCACTCACACCCATACTTACAAACATTTAAACACACCCCCACACACACACACACACACACACATACACACTAGCATTTGCAGTAGATACTTGAACAAAACAAAATATCGCAAATCGCAGTTTATCATCGATATGGCAGCACTTTGAATGCCGCTGCTACTTTCGAGCATTATGTGTATGTGGCGCACCGGATATCAGCCGAAATCCTTAATCATTGCTTAGTGGGCCATAATAAGCAGCTTTGAGCTACAACAACTACAACAACAGGAACTGGAATACAATAACATTGCTCACGCAGTTGTTGTTATCCCATAGTTGTTGTCCAGTTGTTGTTGTAGCCAGCGGTGGCGTTTATATTGGTTATCAAAATATAATGTGTTGATGACCTGCCTGCTTTTCTGCCTGCCTGTTTGGCTGCCTGTCAGGCATGACGTGCATTATTTTTGACCACTGGCCAGTAGATTGTGATAATTTTTATTATGAATGATAGGATGTTAAGCAAAGTCAAGTTGACAACAAACACTATATAGGTCAAGGGAGGGGGAACTCATACCAGCCAACCTCACACACTTACTCACTGCATAATTTATGGAAAGAAATAAACCATGAATAATAGCCAAAAGGAGAAAACTAACAGCTATGGAACTTTTTTTTTCTATCTTCTAACAATCAGCTCCTGGCATGAACCGTGTAACAAACTTAAAATGCTCGGTTTTTGAAAAAAAACAAACAAAATGTTCTTCATTTATGGCTATCAAGTTATAATTGACTGTCAATTGCAAATGGGAGAGATTTAAAAATGTAATTTTTTTTGCCTTTTTAAATATAGCTCGTATCAAAATATAAGGGAAAACACTGTTATAAGGCATATACTCAGAAATTAAGCGAAACTTTGACTAACAAATAACTTCGCAAGACTTGTATTAACCCGAAGAAGAGTTGGGGCTCCCAACAAGGTTAAAAAATATGTTTTACCACTCTCCGAAAACGTCAGAGTGCCTCGACCTAAAGTTTAGGATTTTGGCGTCCTTGGTAGTCGAGTAGGTAGCGTGCTCGACTGCTACCCCAGGGGTCCCGGGTTCGATTCCCGCCCAGGCCATGGTCCTGCGCTTTAAAAAAAAACCTTTCGCATTTGCAATTTTCTATCCTCTTTTCTAATCAACTGAAATTGAAAATTCATCAATATTTACGACTTGAAGTTGTAGTTGATGGTAGAGAAGTTTGTGGATGAGATTGCCTTATAACTTGAATTGACTGAGGTAAAGGCATAACACTTGCCTCTGATTCAAATTCACATGTTTCTTTGGCTTTCCACCACGCTTAGAACATCCTACACGTGTTTCACCTGATTGATCTTTCCTTCCCACTAATCTATCACCCCATTTCGAACCAAGGCAGACTTGACTGAATAGGTATTCCACCTGAAATCCTTGGTTCAAATCTAAAAAAATAAAAAAAGAAAGTTGAAATTCTTTGCGTAGGTATAAATCTTAACATAACCCCAAAATAATAAGTCTAATGCAGTGGTGATCAACGCACGGTTCAAATAATAACAAAGAGAGTTTTTCAAATGCACGGCTTTTCACTGAAACAAGAAGTTGTTAAAAGCTCTCACAACATTTGGTGCAAGGCAATCTTATCGAGTCAATATAATGGTTTTGTTTTTATTCTTGTTTTTGTTTTTCGCTATTATAGCATATAAAAGATCAGAAAAAGGTAAAGTGATGTATAGAATGCATTAATGTTTTTTCTGAAACATTGCAAAATATTTGCCTACATTCATAAAAAGAAAACATCGAGCGACACCCCTACTACATGAACTCTCAAAGCAAACTGACTTAAAATTTAGAGCACATCAGAAAGAACAAACGTTTACGCTATGTACCAAGAATGATAGAAACTAGATTACACGTTCCGCAGTCCCGTTATCTAATGCTCTCTTTCTCAACTGAGTGCATGACGTCACACAACACTTTTGCTTGACAAAAACGTATGCAAATGTGCGATCGCTTGGGCAAATTGACGAAATTGAAAATAAATTCTTTCGAGCAAAGTAAAGTAAAAATATCTACTCTTCTGTATAAAAATATGAATATTTTTGTATACGAAAAAATATGAATTTTTTAAACTTTCAAGATTTCTATCTCCTAAACTATTCGAGACAGACAAAATGTTATTGTAACAATAGCTTTAAGAGGTCCATAAACATATTATAAAAATAAGAGATAAAAATATTTAGGCGTGGAACAACCCAAAGTAAAATTATTCCAAAGTCTGACAATATCGCATGTGACGTCATGCTCTCTCTCTCTCTCCCTCTCATTTGCGGAACGCGTAATCTTGTTTGTATCACTCTTGGAGTTGGACCAAGAATGATAGAAACCAGATTACGCTTTCCGCAAATGAGAGAGAGAGACCATGACGTCACAAGCGATATTGTCAGACTTTGGAATAATTTTACTCCTACACTCACGCCTATATATTTTGTTTTCTTATTTTTATAATGTATATATGGACCTCCTTAACCCATTGGTAGAATAAAATTTTATCAGTCTCCAATAGTTAAGGAGATAAAAATCTTGAAAGTTTAAAAAATTCATATTTTTCGTATACGAAAATATTCATGTTTTTATACAGAAGAGGAGATATTTTTAATTTACTTTTTCGAAAGAATTTATTTTCAATTTCGTCAATTTGCTTAAGAGATCGCACATTTGCATACGTTTTTGTCAAGTAAAAGTACTGTGTGACGTCATGCACTCAGTTGAGAAAGAGAGCATTAGATAACGGGACCGCGGAACGCGTAATCTTGTTTCTATCATTCTTGGAGTTGGACAAGTATGAACACCTCTAAAAGTACGGAGAGTTTAATGAAAGAGCATGACAAGCAAATAGCAAAATATCTACTTCACTTAGAGTGGAAGGGCCCTATGGCTGGCTTAGTTATTGAATACATGACTTGGGGTCAGTATATGTCTACCACAGGTATTGTTACTAATCCAACAGGCGTTGGCCTATTTGAAGAATAAGAGCTTGTTTTTTGGGTAGTGATGTTATGAGCATGAACCCGATTTAAGCTTTCTTAATCTAAAATATCTTCCAAGTTTCATTCAGTTCACGAAGAAGTTTTGGAAGGATTATGCATATATATCTATACTATTATATAAAATTAAACTGAACATGTTTTGTTGCCGCTAAACTCTAAAAGTACTGGTCCGATTTTTATGGAATAAGTTTTAAAATACCACATTTGTGCTGCAAGAGAATATTGGAGTATTTTCTTTAAAACATATTTTAATTAAAGGTATCTTTAAGTAAAGTGTAAAGTTTTTTTAAAAAATCATCCACAATGCCATGCATTGCTTGATTGTTAGCTTTTCATGCGTTTGTGCTGCGAGAGCTTCCATAAACTCCATGTTGCTCTCTACTCTATTCTCTCTTTGTTCTCAGCAAGCTCAAGACAACAAAATAAATAAATACTGCTGCTCTATATTATACTAGCTTTTTCCCGGCGCGCGTTGCTGCACCCAGCAATTATATCGCAACATAATAATTATATTCGAAACTTTTCTTAGACCCATAGTTTAACACCACTGTCATTTTCCACTGCCCGTTACAGTTTCCCAGTTACAGTTACAGTTTAAATAGTAACTCCATTTTGAGTTTGTATGTAAGTACTGCTACTTTTACTTTCAAAGCTATTCGATAATACAAATTTTAATTGTATGGGCGGAGCCACACCCCCTTATATAATGCCCGTCCCAGTTTTCTAGTAGATGGACATTGCCCAGTTTTAGTACAGTTGCCAACAGTGAGCATACAAACTAAATTACCAAAATGTAGCCAAATCGACGAAAACCATAGGAAATATAGCATTTTCATTGATTTGTGGGCGGTAAAAGGGGGTGTGACAGAAATTAAAACCATCTTGTGCTTGAAAAAAATGTACTGCCAAAATTTCAGTTCTATCGACTCAGCAATTTTGAAGTTTCCAGCCAACAAACAGACATCATTTTGCTTTTTGTATATATATTTTGAATAAAGATTATTGGCTCTAACTTTTGATTGGTAAGAGATACTGAGATAATTTTTTTAAATAAATTATTATTTTAGCTTGTAAATTTATTCAAAAATATGAAACCACAATATTGGAAAAAAAAAATTTCTTCAAAAAAATCTAGGGGTAGGCCTTGTTTTTTGAATCACAAAAATGGTTTTTAATTTTTGCGTAAAATTGAAACAACTTTTACTTACAAATGTTATAATTTTTAAATAGAGTTAAAAGTTTGTGAATTTGAGTTTAAATTATTTTAACAACAAAAATAATTTTTCAGTCTGTTTTTGAGGAAAACTCCAATATTTCAGACCTTTTTTGAAAAAAATATATAAAATATATATGTATACTCAACTAACGGTATTTTTGCAATAAGGTTTTCATAGTACTTTGATGAAGCTTTAAGACAAAAAAAAAATTTAACAAAATTTATAAAAAAGCAGTGGAGATATTTGAATCGAACGTCACAAAATTAAATTTCTGATTGTTTTTTTCTCATTTTTGAGCAACGATGTTGCATTAAATATATCGTTGTAGTAAAATTTTTCAAGATATGTTCATGTTTTTGATGTCAAAGTAATGGAAATTTCTTTAATTTTACTAAATTTAAGAAATATTTTATATTTTGTAAATATTTGCGTATGTAACCTAAGAAAACAACTAAAAATAGGCGATTTTGTAAAAAATTTGTACTACAGCACCATCTGGTGTCCAGGGTGGTTCCTGGTGGTACCTGAAAACTACTATATACCAATTTTCATTCTAATCGCATGAGCGGTTTGGGAGTTTTAGGTGGTTTTAATAAAAATTTGTACTACAGCGCCCTCTGGTGTTCAAGATAGGTCAAAAAAGATAGCAGCAAAATACTCAGCGTACATGAAACCCACTGTATACCACTTTTCATTCTAATCGCATAAGTAGTTTGTGAGTTTTAGGCAGTTTTTTTAAAAATTTGTACTACAGCGCCCTCTGGTGTTCAAGGTGGATCAAAATTTATATCCCACAAACACGCACCGTACCAAAAAACTTCTATACACAAATTTTCATGCTAATCGGATGAGTAGTTTAGGAGTCTATTGTGGCCTTACAAACATAAGCTCCTTTTTTATATATATAGATATTCTTTATATAATATATCTCTCTATATAATATTTTTTATAGAAATCTACCTGCTTAAAACATTCACGTAGAATATCCGCACAAAAAGCAGAGAAAAAAAAAATCTTCAGCATTATTTTGTTAAATTTTTTTATATATTTACTTTGCGGTATGAGTTCGGTTACTTTCGCACATGCGAGAAAAAAGAAGGAAACAAAACGAGGTATTTAAACAGGAAAGAACGATTTTCAGTGTATATTTGATGGCTACAGAATGTACACACAAAGAAAATTCCATATAAACGATCCACACAAAGTGAAGAGAAAGAAAACTCACCACTTGACGCTAAAAAAAACTCTTTATATTTTCAGTTTGCCACACACATTGTGCTCCCTTCTGAGCTAGAGAACTGGTGGCGAATTCATTAGGGAAGTAAAAGTGGTGCCAAATTTTTATGGAAAAACATATGTTTTATAATTCACTTCACCTTGATTCACTTCAATAAGAATTAATTTTAATTTCATTCATTGTATTGTATGCATTGTTTTTAATAAAAATAAAAACAAAAAAACACAAAAGAAAAATCGATTTTTATATGGTCGAGTTACGACCACTGGTGATACTAGTTTCTATAAATAAATACTTTCTCTGTGTGTCACTTTCATAATCTGCCTTCTCTTTTTCTTATCGGTTTATGGAACAATGGTCTAAAGTCTGAGTACCAGAGAACTGTAGTCTGAATTAATATTCTTCTTACCAACCCCATCACCAAATCTTATCTCTGTAGGAATCACGACCAACTTCTATCCAGCTCGGAGCACACTCTGTTGACTTGGGATCTAGCAGATATTAATCCTCTGGGTATAAATTATTCTTCAGAGAGTTTGACCAAACATTTTTGAATTGTATCATCTCACTATAGCATTCTTTTATTGCTGCTAAGCTGTTCACAAAAATCGTTATCCTTTGAGAGTAGCCAGTACATCTCGAAAAAACCAATTTTTTTTATTTTAAGTTAGAACGCGAAAAGTATCACTAAAATGGGTGGGATGGCTCGAATGACCAGTTGAAAAATCACATTTTAAATTCAAAACCTGACCTGATTGGCGCCGGAATTCAAACTATTTATGCTGTAATGTAAAATTTGAAGTTCTTAAAACATGGAAAATTCCGCAAAAGCATCAAAACCCAACAAAACACAATAATTCAAAGTAAATGCATGCAAATAACATTAAAATATTGCGAATTATGAGCATCTCTTAAGTATCTCAATAATATTTCCATTGCAGCATTTCAGGCGCAAACAGCAACGCATGGTTAAACATTTTCATTTGCTGATTTTTACATGCAGACCAAAAAACCAAGAGGGGAGTAGAGTAAAAAGAACTAGAATTTATAATGGCAACAACTACAAACACACCAGCAAGGATATAAAGTTAATTCACTTAACATAATTGTGCAGCAATACAAAAACAACACAAAAACTAACAGTAACAAGAACATGAAAACTCCAAGTGTGCACGTTGGATGGCGCACGCCCTGACTGCCCCACTAAGTACTTCTGGTCTGGTACACTCTTATGTGGAGCCAACTTGGTAAACTAGTTAGAGCTGGACAAGGCACGTTGGCCGCAGTTTTGGCGCCGCTGCACTGCGATGCAAGACCCGGTTGATTTTAAAAATTTGCATAAATTTATATTAACGTTGTTTGGCAGCCAAACAGCGTCAGTAACATGCAAAAAAATAGCAAACTTAGTAGTCAGTGTTGCTCTCTAATAGAAATTTTAGAAAATTGCAAAAACATAGATACAGCTCCATTCTGTTCTTTTTTTTTACAGTTCTGAACATTAATGAACATTTTATGGTGCTTAAAGCCGGATATAAACATTTTTCAACTGTTTGGTTTTCTGGCTGCCATAAATAGAGTGTTGCCACAAATTTTGAAATTTTAAATGGGGCTTAAAGCATTCAAATATGTGTTATAAAGTTACAGTGATGTGTTCTGATAAAAGGTTAAAGCTTATTGGTTCGAAAGTACATTGATTTGTAAGCTTTAAGCGTGTTAAAGCTGGCATAATTTAAATGCTATTAAAAATTCACTAAATGTAATGAAATGGTCTTGTGCTTAATTTTTTTATCAAAGCTGAAGAAATTGAAAATTTTTTAGAAGATCTTTTGCCCAAAACTCACTCTACCTACAATTCAATTTCCTGTCATTTAAGCTTTCAAAATATTTGCAATTAAATGCCAACGAAAAAAGCTTTGAAGTTACCTTAAATTTAATGGCAATTTTGTAATTTAATAACAATTAATTAGAATTCAATCACAAGTTATTTAATAAAAAACATCAACTCTGGCATGTGGCTGACACTAACTGTTAATTTGGTGTTCTGTTCTTGTCAGAATGAAGCAGGACAGAGTCGTTGTTTAATGCTTTGCGTTTTCGTTATAGCGTTTGGCAACAACGAGTGGTAAAATGCTTTAATTGTTAATGACAGCGTTGCCACTTGTTCGGATTGCATTCAGCGCGAGTTTCTAAGCTCTTTGGTGGGTGTAATAAAAACGTATGGCAGCGTTTGTAATTATATTTCCTTTCTTTGAATATTGTAAAGAAATGGACGAAAAAGTGTTTCCTTTTTTGTTAAGTTTATTTGCTGTTCTGGCTTTTCCAGGAATTATAAATGGCTGCAATATGTTATGCGTCATATTTGTAGGGTTGCCAATGCCACACTTCTCATAAAGATGGCGTGTTGAATAATTGCTTATTATTACCGTTGCTATTGTTGTTACAGCCATTGTTATTTTTATGAATAACTTTCAAGAAATCCATTTCTTTTAACCATTTCCAGCCAAAGAATAAAGGTAAGACAAAGCTAAGATATAAGATATAAGATATAAGATATAAGATATAAGATATAAGATATAAGATATAAGATATAAGATATAAGATATAAGATATAAGATATAAGATATAAGATATAAGATATAAGCTATAAGATATAAGATATAAGATATAAGATATAAGATATAAGATATAAGATATAAGATATAAGATATAAGATATAAGATATAAGATATAAGATATAAGATATAAGATATAAGATATAAGATATAAGATATAAGATATAAGATGTAAGATATAAGATATAAGATATAAGATATAAGATATAAGATATAAGATATAAGATATAAGATATAAGATATAAGATATAAGATATAAGATATAAGATATAAGATATAAGATATAAGATATAAGATATAAGATATAAGATATTAGATATAAGATATAAGATATAAGATATAAGATATAAGATATAAGATATAAGATATAAGATATAAGATATAAGATATAAGATATAAGATATAAGATATAAGATATAAGATATAAGATAAAAGATATAAGATATAAGATATAAGATATAAGATATAAGATATAAGATATAAGATATAAGATATAAGATATAAGATATAAGATATAAGATATAAGATATAAGATATAAGATATAAGATATAAGATATAAGATATAAGATATAAGATATAAGATATAAGATATAAGATATAAGATATAAGATATAAGATATAAGATATAAGATATAAGATATAAGATATAAGATATAAGATATAAGATATAAGATATAAGATATAAGATATAAGATATAAGATATAAGATATAAGATATAAGATATAAGATATAAGATATAAGATATAAGATATAAGATATAAGATATAAGATATAAGATATAAGATATAAGATATAAGATATAAGATATTAGATATAAGATATAAGATATAAGATATAAGATATACGATATAAGATATAAGATATAAGATATAAGATATAAGATATAAGATATAAGATATAAGATATAAGATATAAAGTTTAATTAATTTTTTATGCATCATCCTTGTATAAGCTTTCAATAGACGCCTTTTATTATCACGCAAGGCTCTGTGCGTTATCACCAGCAAAAATAATCTGCTTTTCTTTTTTATGTTCGTATCGCCCTTGTACAAGGACTTTTATCCTTCTTTTGTGTGTATTCTGTTGATATAAAAGAAAGATATTTTCCATCTTCGCCTCTTTTTTCTTTATGTTACTGATTTATTATGTACCTTTGCCATTGATAGCAACGTGTGATAAACATTAACTGGCAGTTGATAGAAATGATTTCCTGTTTCCGGTTGATAACCTTATGTGTGTAGGATATACAAGAGGATGTCGATAATATTGATAAAGAAGATGAATGCATGCAGAATGTGGTGTCGTATCAGGTGACAAAAAAAAAAAAAAATACGTGAGCTGATGGGAATTATGTTTAATGGGAACAAGTGTAGAAATGATTCAGATAATGGATTTAAGGATATTAAGGATGACTGCTCTTTATAAATGAGCGAATAAATATTTCTTTTATTTTCGATAATTCGAAATTATTTCAGGGAAATAACATCCTCTTTACGAACTCAAAGTTAATGGAAAAACCAAAAAAGTATTTTTCCACAGCTGCTTAATTATGTTCAGGCTCAGTTGTCAGAATAATCCATAGAAAATGAAGAAGTTGAATGAAGAAAATGCTCATAATGAAAGTATGTAAAAGCGCAGATAATGAATTTGAAGATGAATTTCTGAAGATTATGCTTAGGTTGAGCTAAATCGACTGTTAAAAAGATGAAGTTAGCAATATCACTAAGGCTGGCGTTGACTGCTTAGATGAAGGATAATAACCCAGATTATATCAACAGGAGGTGTAGAGTTGCAAGTTCGTATTACTAAATAGCTCATCTCTGGGCAGTTGTCAAATGTTGACACTTATCGTTTATTAAGACGAAAAATTTGCAATAAAATACTTAACAGTGAATGCAAAAAATAACTTCTTGAATATTAAAACGAAAACAAGCAAACGGACACAGTTGACCGCTACTTTTAACAAGATGGTGCTACGTGCCATACAAGTCGCGAAACTATCGAGTTATTGAAAACGAAGTTTCTGGGTCGAGTTATTTCGCTTTTTGGAGATATCAACTGGCCACCAAGTTCTTGTGATTTGCCAACATTAGACCAGTGGTGCTCACTGCGCGCGGCCATCGTATATTCTTGTGCTTTTGCACACGAAGTAGCAATCGGCTCGCTGTGTTTTTACACAGTCAAGAATTATAGAAACCAGATTACGCATTCCGCAAATTAGAGATAGAGAACATGACGTCACAAGCGATATTGTCAGACTTTGGAATAATTTTACTCCCACACCCACGCCTAAATACTTTTTTTCTTATTTTATAATATGTATATATGTATACCTCCTTAACGCATTGGTACCATTAAATTTTGTGTGTCTCGAATAGTTTAGGAGATAAAAATCTTGAAAGTTTAAAAAATTCATATTTTTCGTATACAGAAATATTCATATTTTTATACAGAAGAGTAGATATTTTTACTTTACTTTACTCGAAAGAATTTATTTTCAATTTCGTCAATTTGTCCAAGCGATCGCACATTTGTATACGTTTTTGTCAAGCAAAATTACTGTGTGACGTCATGCACTCAGTTGAGAAAGAGAGCATTAGATAACGGGACTGCGGAACGTGTAATCTTGTTTCTATCATTCTTGGTCCAACTCTCTTTTTAAGCATTACCAACAAAAAAATATATCTAATCGCCGATTTTTGACTCCGCTTTTGAGACTATTCTCAGAAGGGCTTCACTGACAGAGCTCCAGTCAGGCCTCACATTTTAGGTGGGCAATAAGCCCTATGACAGTCTGTGCTGACTGCAAGCGATATAAGCGTTATGAGTAATCCTTTCGCCCTAAGCGGACTAGATATTTTCCTTTTTATTTTTTTTTTTTGTTTTTTTTTTCTGTTCCTTCACAAATCACTTTGTGCTTTTATAGATACTAAGTCTTGTTCGCCGATTAATAAACCTGAAAGAGTTAAGCCGATTATTAACTTCGGTGCTGTAGGTTTTCCTACGGAGCTATCATGGATACCAGAGTATCTACGAGTGCACTAGAGACCTTGTTAAGACAAACTTTATTGAGCCTACCAGCACAGTTCACTTAAGCCTTACTCCCTCTGCCAGTTCTTGAGAAGTTTACAGGACTCTCAGCCCTTAGCTCAGCCTGGCTATCACTACAAAAGCCTTTCGTCTACGATGGCTGGGTTTCTGTTTGAAAGATGGTCGCCTTATCTTCCGTTGCTCTTGTATTCACCATTTATTTACCGTAATTCCCATTATCTCCAGTTCCATGTGTGGTTCTGTATCTGTCTGTATTAAAAAGATTTGAAAGATCCATAACGATGTCATCTGGGTGCTTTCATCGGTTACGCTGGATTAAATGTTCCTCATATCTTTTAGCAAACCTGAAGTTGGAGACAAGATTGTCCACTGGTAAATGAAAGAGTTGGAGACAAGATTGTCCACTGGTAAATGAAACAGCGGAGACACTCCTCATTTAGCTTGCAATAGATCAGGCAGTATCCAACCTTAGGTGATGTACGCTCACATGACCTAAGCCTAAATGTAGATTTCCTTGCATTCTTTTGAATAGCTAGGTCCTACCTAATTAAGCTTTCTTGCTTTCATCGATATAAGATCTTCTGTTCGATAAAAGATTTCCATATAAGCTTATGATCGAGGACAAAACCAAGATACTAAACCTACGTGGACAGTTATGCCTTTTAATGAATTGGAATGAATTAGTTGTAAGACTTTGCGTTTCAAATACCTCTCACAAAGCCCTCCTGGATTTACAGATAGTCTTATAAATTGCAACAGATATTGATGCTGGCTAGTACTATTTTCAAAAGACTTCAGACTTCACTGAATAAGTATGGAACCTGGAATCATTGGTTCAAAGTTAGACAAAAAACAAGTGGCCAATGCATTTTGTGAAAGTACCGTTGCAATTACCATCTTTAACATAGCCAGATAAACACCGTCGGGTCCAGGGTTTATCCCTTAACTCCTTAAAAAGGACGATGACGCTAACCTGATCGAATACTCAGCGACTATTCTAACAGCGATTTTCGTAAGACACCTTTGGTTACTTATATTTTCAGAAGGATCTGAAAGCCTTCCTTCAGTGGGAAGTGAGTTGCTTAAATACCTCATTTGTCTTGTATTGGAGTAGACAGAAAAATTATTGACAATAAAGCAAGAGATAATATAAATTCTTTCAGGTTTAATAGAGACAACTATGTTATCTCCCGCTATCTTTGGCCTAAACTCTTCGAAAAAATTACTTTACCCAGCCCTATCTATGTTAGCACTATCGTATGTTAGAGTAAAATAAAACCTTGCGGGTACAATGTCCTCAAGACTAAGGATCTTACATTCAGAATACGGCAGAAGCTGAGGTGATGTCGAGAAAATTAGTGTCGAGGTGATGTAACAATCATACATTCACCATGCGAATGATCTCCAAATCTCAATATAAGCTCAACCCTGATATCACCACTATGTATCTAATATCTAACAGTATATTCATATCCTCTGTCTGTCAGGCAAGTATTCTACGTTATATTAAAAACTTGAACTCATTACAAAGAATGTGCAATAAAGAAATTAAATGAAGACTTCATCACTTCAACACCGACGACAGTAACAATAAGTGTCACAACTACCAACACCAACCCAGCCACACTCAGTCGTTTCCAATCGCCCAACCGGTAAAACTAACATTACTGCAACCATAACGAAGAGAAGAGAAAAAATAAGCACACCAACGACTTCTAATCAACTGCCAGGACTTCATCAACACGAGCAGCACAAATGCGCTAAACAAGTTGAACTCATAACAAATGGTTAAAAGAAACGTGATGATGGCAACCACTAGTAGACAACTAATTAAAATGGTATCGAGTCGTCGGTCGTTATTGCGACGAACCCATACTTTGCACACAAGACGAGAAGTTATGAGAAAAGGAAACCTAGTTACTTTTATTGAAATGAACTGCACCGAGTGGCATTCAGAAGATTGGACTGAATGACAGCTGACGACAGCAAGATCGACAGTTGCCATGCTACTCGCTTGGTTATTCTTTAAACTGAAATCGAAAAAATAATCATAGCCGACACAAGCCACAAGATAGTTTGAGCGAAACTTTTTTAACCAACTATACTAGTTGCGAAGGCTCTTGAGGGAGGTGTTTGTATTGTTTTTCTTTTTTTCCCGGCCATATTCACCCACACAACCTGGCATTCATGTCAACCATCTTTCCATTGAAGCATCGATTGGTTGGTTGTTGCTCACAATACGGCCATTTCGGGCAGCACAAGAGTGTCAACGTCATGTCACAACATGACGCGTCACATCAAGTCACGTTACTTCACTTCATCAACGGTTGGGATTTTGTAGTATCTAGGCACTTTTTTCTGCCCGTTTTTTTTTTTCACCTGTATTTTTTCTAGTGGGGGTTTTATAGTCTTTCTAGTATGTGTATGTGTGTGTGTGTGTGTTTGTGTAGCTTACTTTTGTAGTTATATCTAACTTGGTTATTATTTTTTTTTTTCTGTTTCTTTTCCGTTTTTATCTGTGCTATTTTTTCCATACTTTAAGCTTTTTAAGATTTTTTTGTTTTAGTTGTGTTTTTAGTGTTTCTCTTTTTTTTAATATTTTTTTCATGCTTTTTATAACATTTGTTGGGTTTTTTCTTTTTTATACGAGTACCTCGACTAGTTATTTTATTTTAAATTCTCCATAGAGTTGCCATGTTTGCTCGTTTCACGTGCATGCCTTGAAGCAACTCACCATCATGCGGCCATCTCTTTCTAGTTATGGATTTGTATGACTTCAAGTGGTGTCCAGTGGGACAGAGTTCAACATAGCCATAGATGACGCCATTATTTTATGTTTTTTTAACATAGAAATTTTTTGTGTTAAGTTATCCTTGGATAGCAATACATGTATGTAGCTGAGCGTGTGTATGTTTGTGTGTATGATTGCATGCAATTTGTGTGTGCATGCATGCTTAAGGTCCTTTTGTGTCGCCTGTTGTATGTATATGTATAGTATATGGAAAACTTTTCGCAGACAACTCACGTTCATTGCAATGTATGGGGAATTTATATATGTATACGAAGTAGTTTTTCCACAATGTTATTCTTTGTTAAGATTTTCTTTTTATGTTTATACATTCAGTTTGTTGGTTCTTTTCCTTTTTTTTTTTTTTTTTTTGTCGTTGACCACACTTTTGTGTTTGCATGGGTTAAGTAAACACATTTTATGATTGTGTGTGCATTTTTTGTGTTTCCGGGTATTCAAAGTTTAATGGCGTATATTTTTGTTTGCGTTTGTTTAACATGGAATGAACAAAAATTTCGCAAGTATTGCATGAATTGAAGACTAAAGAGAAATAATTCGGTTGAACACAAATATTTCACAATCAAAGAAGTGTGTGGTATTGTGCTTTTCTGTCTTTTCTGTGCCTTAGTGTGTGTGTGAGGTTTATTGAGGTATTTGAGGTAATTTTGTTTTGAAATTATTACAAAAAAGTGTTTAAAAGAATTAATGTCTGCTCACAAATATCAGCCTGGTTTTTTGTAAATTTTTATGAATTCTTTAAAGTACTAAATTTTCTAAGAGAGATAGATATTCTAAAAAAAATCACTTGCTTCACTATTTCAGATCTTAGAATCCGACAATTATTTTTGACTTGTAAAATGTTTTAACCATATTTTTTTTTAATGGATTTTTTTTTTTTTTTTTTTGACTCGGGGCTCAGTTCAAAAAGTGTGACAAAAATTGTTTGTTGATTATAATTTTCTTTTATCTGTTGTACTTATAAAAGATCTCATTGGATGTTATTGTACTAATATTCTTCAAATAAATGAAATGAAAATCAGAGACAAAGGGGATTGGAAATTTCACTGTGAAAGGGATGGCACTATGCATGATTTTTGTCAAATTGAAGTCAATACTAACACAATATTATAGTTGTGTTTGTACATTTTGTTGGCAAACTCACCCAGTTTGGGTTCTAGTTTGAGTTATTCAGCTGGTTGAGTAGTGCACAGTGGTTCCCTTTATATGACAAAATTAAAGAAACCACTGTCAATAATATTAAAAATCAATGATGCATGCTTAGTCTTCTAATGTCAAATTATTATTCGATAACTTTGTTTTTTTGTTTAGGTAGAAGTTATTCATTGATATGTTAGAAGCACTTGAAGTGAACATACGTATAAGCATTATTAAGGCAAAGTCATAAACCGGTTTGATAACGATTTTTAGTGAAAAAATGCAAAAAAAACAAAACGAAAAACAATTTTAAAAGAATGAAAATACAAATGCAAGGTATTTTCTTTGTGTACTATGTTAAAAATGTGTCAATAAGCGATTTCTTTACAAAATATTGGTGTTGTAAACATGCGAGTTTTTCGCATGAAGTTATAGTACAGTTCTCCCCTTTGTCCAGAGCTGATTTTTTTTTTTTTTAATGAAAGATTAATGTCTTCTTTTTATATTGGTATCTCTGGTTCTCCCCGATTTTCCCCTTTTTTGAGTTAATCGCTAAAGAGTTGCACCATGCCACTCTCTTTTGCTGGTTTAGCATATTGAGGGGTATTCTAGCGTACAATTTTGAAAAACTCAATGTTTTTACATATTTTCGAAGATCAGACCTTTAAAAATATATCCTCTAAAGGAATTTTTAAAATTTCAATTATTTACGAAGTTAAAGCTATTTTAGTGACGCCATAGCGAGTCGAACAATAGGCGGCTGGCGTTCTCTGACTACCTGAGAGAAAGTCCATCAGGTCACTGTAATATATTTTATATCGCCAATTGTGAATTTGGATTATCTCCTTTACATTCTTGGATTAATTTTTCAAATATTTTTTACATGTTGCTTACAGACTTTATTTTCAAAAATGGAAAATAAGGAAGTTAGAGGAAAAATCCAAATTTTTAGAAAGAAATCCTGTAATCGAAATCAATTTCGGGAAAACTAGATTTGATCGTTGATAAGTCAAAAGTGGGAGATAGTGGCACATCTAAATGCAATACCGCCAGAAAATTGTTAAATAACCTAGATATTCCAACATAGCTCTTGAAAAGATGTTGTACTTTATTGCAAGCCATGTCTTCAGGGTACAACATAAATATAGAAAAATGCTGGGTTTTTGCGCTCGAAACCGTCAAAGATTAAATTAACACGCATCCGTGATTTTATCTACCTTCTTCTATAGATAAAATTCTTATTCACGAGCCTGACATTATAGAAGATGCACTTTTGTCGACAAAAGAGCTGTCTAAGGAAGCAGAGGAAGAAAAAATAAAGACAATAAAACATTTAATCCATTATACAAGGAAGATGTCCCGTGTAGTCATGAATACAGATTTATTTCATATCTTACTGTTAACTTCAGACCCACTTTTTTCGAGTTGTAAACGGTGGTTAAATTTTAAGGGCCGATGTTGATTTTGAATAAAACACAAATTATTTAGGAAATTATTGTCATTTTTTTTATTATGATAATATTGGTATGGTTCAATTATGTATGGAGCAAAATATCGGCCAAATGGACGCCGTGACCTCGGTGGCATACCTCCATCCGATGGTCCAAATTTTCGATGACGCTGAGGCATAAGTGAGGTTCTATGCCGTTAATGTGCCGAATTATCTCATCCTTTAGCTCTTGAATTGTTACTGGCTTATCGACGTACATCTTTTCTTTCAAATAATTCCAAAGAAAGAAGTCCAACGGTGTCAAATCACATGATCTTGGCGGCCAATTGACATCGCGACCACGTGAGATAACACGGCCATTGAATTTTTCGCGCAAAAGAGCCATTGTTTCGTTAGCTGTGTGGCAAGTAGCACCGTCCTGTTGAAACCACATATCGTCTATATCCATTTCTTCCAATTCGGGCCACAAAAAGTTCGTTATCATCTCACGATAGCGAACACCATTCACAGTAACTGCCTGACCGGCCTCATTTTGGAAAAAATACGGCCCGATGATGCCGCCCGCCCATAAACCGCACCAAACAGTCATTCTTTGTGGGTGTATTGGTTTTTCGACAATCACTCTTGGATTATTATTCGCCCAAAAGCGAAAATTCTGCTTATTGACGAATTCACTGAGGTGAAAATGTGCCTCATCACTGAAGATGATTTTCTTCGAAAATTGATCATCCACTGTTGCCATTTCTTGCCACCATTCTGACCATTGACTACGCTTGAAATGGTCAAGAAGCTTTAGTTCTTGAGTCAATTGCACCTTGTAAGCGTGTAAATGCAAGTCTTTATACATAATGTTCACCAACGACGAGCGTGAGAGGTGCAACTGTTGGGCACGACGACGAGTTGAGGTGGACTGCTCTTCAGCCACACTATCGCGAACAGCAGCAATATTTTCTGCAGTACGAGCTGTACGAGCATGCACTGGTGTTTTCACATGTCCTACAGACTCAAATTTTTTGCTCAAATTGCTCGAATTTTTGCATGATTTTTCCGATTGTACGCACATTTGGCGTCGTGGCGTCCGTGGCGTAGTTGGTTAAAGTGCGTAGCCGCTATGTCAAAGAACTTTGGAAACCCAGGTTCGAACCCCAGCAGCGACAGAAAATTATTTGAATTAAAATAATTTTTCTGTACGGCCGCCACCTCTCTGCAGACAATGGCAAACCTCAGAGAGTAATCAAAACGCCATGTAAAGCTTCTTGAGAACGATAACTTTCCGTTCATCGCCGTTCGGAGTCGGCGTTAAGCATGTAGGTCCAGTTCTCGGTCAATTGTGTACAAACTTAATAACACGCACAACACAATTGATCATAAGAAGCTAGGTCAAAGTCCTTTCAAGGGCTGAAATGGCCAGTTATTTATTTATTTTTTACGCACATTTGGGCGATTAAATTGACCGAAAAAATCACGAAGTGCACGATATGCATTATGATTTGAAAGCCCATTTTCATAATAAACCTGAATAACTTTAACGCGTTGCTCGATTGTGTATCTTTTCATGGTTCAAATTGAATTAGTCTGAAATTGAGAAATGTCGAATGAAATGCAGAAAAAAACTTGACGTTTAGGTGTAGTTCACATTCAACATCGGCCCTTAAAATTTAACCACCCTTTAGAAAAAATGATTGTAAGAAAAAATCGAATTTATTGAAGTCTATTTTAGATTTGTGAAAATAATAGGTATAAATACATTATTGTTCTTTCAATATAATTTTTTGTTATTTTTAAATATTTACATTTTTAAAAAATTTATGGTTTTCCTCTGAATAATAATGTCTTATATATTTCTGCTACTTTAATTCTTTTAATTATTCACATTCTGTGAGTCAAGTAGGCGAAAAAGTGGTCTTACCGCTCCCATTTTTTTAAAAATTTATCTTTATCTGTCAAGGATCTAATAGCCAAAATTTCAACTCAATTCCGTAACTCTAACTATTTATGTCACTCTCTCCCATACAAGTTTACAAGAACCACTGTGTACTGTGTAAAATTTCACCAAGTTCACCAAGCTCCTTTCTTAACTATTTTGTTAATGGCAGAAAACATCTTAACAACGAAAGATAGTTCAGTGTTAAGCCAAACAAATGCTGTGCAAATAAAATAAAATACAAAAAATGGATGAATTCTTATTTCTTACTTCTTTTAAGCATTGATAGTGAAGATCAGAGAAAAAATTAATTTTAAAGACTGGAAACCACTCGAACATTGTTTGGCTATTATAAAAAAATTAATATTGAAACTTGAAACAATTGAAAATAATCAGTAAATTATTTATTTCTTAACATTTTCCATCTTACTTGTAGCAAACATAAACATAAACATAAGCAATCAGAATAAGCAAGAAATAAGCAATAAAAATACAGCTGACGCCTTATATCTAATGCCATGTCAGACAGAAAGTTTAGTTTGAGTTTCCAGTACAAAGTTGAGTTTTGCCATTGAACGCAAAATAAACTCTTGAGTTCTCCAGTTCAATTTAGCAGGATGAAACTTAATAAAACTCAACTTTGTTACTGTGCTTATCAAAACTCTATTTGAGAAATCCCTAAAAGTATGCTAATGTTCTTATAAAAAGGCACATGCAGATGTAACTTGTACAATTTTGTAATGAGAAATGTCAAAAACAGTTGTTCTAAATTTGTGGAATTTACTATTATCAAAAAATGAACAAAAAGCAAAGAAAAGAACTTGGGCAAGTGTAGAAGCTGAGGTCTTCATATAGGTATGGGCGGATAAAAATTCCAAATTGCGCAGCGCAAGGAAGAACTCGCATGTGTACGCAGAAATGGCTGCAGCCTTGTCCTCAAGTGGAATTGATGTCAGGGTGGTGGATGTGCCGAAAAAATATGAGAACACAAAAGTAAACACAAATGTCACACTAAACACAATCCTGCCGACGCATCTTTATGTGAACTGTTATGGTTAACTTAAAACTAAACTCTCTGTGTAGACATGGCAAAAGGCTTTTACATTTTCACCATAAGTGGTGAATTTAAACAGCATTTTAGAGCTTTCAAATTGTAAACGATTTGCCACAATATGAAATTTACTTTACTTAACAAGAACATTAACAAGAGCTTCTTTTCAATTCCTTGTTATGTTAACAAGCAGATTAGAGCTGTAAGCTAACACAACTGAGCGAATACTTTTAAAGTAAAGCACCACTACTTCGGCATGTTCTCATTGCTTATCCAATACATAGTTGACATTGGCGTTTCCGAACATGTCTGATGACACCAGGCGGTAAAAAATTATCACAGTTTTTTTTTAAATTCAATTGCCAAATAGAGAGGACGCACCCTGTTTAGTTAAGTGTTTATTCATTGATGTAAGCTATATATTTTTAAAAATTTTATTTTTGGTCTTCTATAAAAAGAGAATGTTAAATTAACCATAAGTTAAAATCACAAAAAAAAAATATGTAAGAAGTTCTTACATAACTTTCTATGAAATTATGTAAGAAGTTCTCACATAAGTCTATAAAATTGAATATGATGGCACCAACGTAGCTCATTTAGAGAATTTTTGGGCTTATATTCAAGTATACCCACTGAATCATTAGGATGGTTCACGATCATCACATGGAACAAAACCAAAATTTTTGCATTTTAAAAAGTTTTATTTTAACACAAACTGTTTGGGAAAAATTCTTGAGAACTTGCGGGAATATAAAAATGCTTTAAAGCTTAGTTGTTGTGAGGTCTAAGAAGTTTTTGAAATTACAAAAAAACAAAACAAAAAATGAAGAAACTCATAAAAATATATGAAAAATATATAACAATGAATAAAATATTTATTGAATAAAGCATGATACAATAAATACAGGTAGATTCGCTTGATGACAGCGTACTGCCGAGAATGTCAAGATGAAGTTGACAACGCATATAAAATCTCAAAGCTATGAGAAAGTTCATAGAAATTATATATAAGCAAACAACTTTTTTTACGTGGATTTTGACAGTTATGCCAGTATTGAAAGAGAGCACAGTCAGGTCTGCATCTACCTCTATTTTATGTATCATGGAATAAAGATATGAAGAATTGAACTTAAAGTCACAGACATTTTTGTAATTATATCTCAAAAAGTCAGATCAGAATTTATAGAACAAATTAAATATTTTTACAAATTTGTTGGTGCTAACATTTCTGGCACATATTAGTAGGGATTTTTAATAGTTTAAAAAAATTTGTAACTTTTAATATAAGCTGAAGGCTTTTATTGCAACTCCTTCAAATAAATGTGCTTAAAATGTCAACGGATTAAAGTTGATGAGAAAAATATACACACATGTATGTGTGTGAGCTCATATGAAATGGATTTAAAAACAAAAAAAGAAAAAATCATCGACGTCAACAAGCAGCGTCATTATCAACACTTGTGCATAAATCCTTAAGCGGATATTAACCCAGCACATAAAAGCTCTCATGTTTGCACCAATGCTTGCATGTGTGCATTCAAGCAGACTCACACACAAACAACACACAGATATATATATATATATATATACTTAAACGCACTTACTCACACAGGCATGCTGACAAAAGCCTGACATGCCATTCTTTGGAGAAACTAAATTGAGTCTTCAATGTGGCTGACGACGAATATGAAGAGCGAGTGTGACGTTATTAAAAAATGCATAAGGCACATAAGATGAGGCACACGGCAATCATGTATAGTCATACAAATATGTATGTAGCTATGTAGGTGTGGACGGTGTGTCTAAATGTATGCGTTTCAATCGGATGGTGTGGAAATACAAATAAAACACACCTACTGCGCTGGAACTTTATGTGTTCGTATGTGTGTGTTTCTGTTCATGTTAATTATGACAACCTGCAAATAGTTCATTAATAATAAAAGCTTTAAGTTCACACTCGGGCACAATTTAATGGTGTTGTTTTTTTTTTTTTTAACACGCACACATACATACGCTTGAAGCGTACCCACTAAGCATCATTAACAGTTATATAAATAACAAAAATAAACTAAACTTTGCAAAATTTTTGTCGAAGTATTAAAACTAAAATCTTTTAATAACAACTACTCTACATGTATTTTAGCTCAATGTTGAGATAAAATTAACCCACTGTGCAGCTTAAGATTCCAAGCAGATACATTTTGAAGTTTTGCGAATACATATATACCTATATATATATATATATAAAAATAAATAAAAGCATCAAACAGTGACAGAGATAAAAATGGTGTAAATTTCAGAATTGATAAGAATCAACAACTAACAAAAGCAACACAGACAAATTTACACGAATGACAGAGCAAATAAATTCAATGAGTTGTACTCGAATCAAGAACGAAGAGTAAATAATACAAAGTTCATAAAAAACAACTAAATAAACTTAAGAAAGTTGCACTCTCTACAGTGAGCAGAGCAAGCATAGCAGGATGTCCGCCAAAGTATGTATATCCGGTGTGTTAAAAATGGATGAAGCTGTAAACTCATTTCCATGCCGGACTCTCTGCTGAACGTTAAAAAGTACATAGCATAGTGACAGCAATAGCAACAATCAGACCGTTAGTAACAAAGACATAGATAGCAACAACAATGGCAATCTATCTACAACAACAATCAGTGTAATAACGTGCTTATTGGGTTGTACTCAGTTGCAATGAGGTTTTTTTTTTGTTTTTTTGCTAAAGCTTTCTCTTAATTTTGTTGTTTTTCGTGTTTTTTTATGGTTCACTGGCGAGTGTCCTTTTAAGCAGCACACTTGAGTCGCATTTGCAGCAAAAGCATCGGAGATAACAAAACGTAATAAGGTTTATTCCATTGAATCTTTGTCAACGTCATTGTCGTTGTTGTCTCGGTATCCACGTTGTTTCTGTTGTTCTCAGGATTGTCAGAAAACTGTGTTGAAAATAGCCACTAAGTGAGTTAAAAAATGCAATTTCAATATAAAAAAAAATAATTTTAATTTTTTTAGAGAAATTTAATAATTTACGAATGTTTCTCTAAAATTTTTTTAGATAAATTTAATAATTTACTAATGTTATCAGATAGAAAAGCAAGTTTTTCAATTGTCATGTCATATGTCATGTCATAAGCCATGTCATATGTTATGTCATATGTCATGTCATATGGCATGTCATATGTCATGTCATATGTCATGTCATATGGCATGTCATATGTCATGTCATATGTCATGTCATACATCATGTCATATGTCATGTCATACATCATGTCATATGTCATGTCATATGTCATGTCATATGTCATGTCGTATGTTATATCAAGTATTAAACAATTGCATTCAAATACAGGTTAAAAAGTGTTAAGCAAGTATTGAAAAATATTTATAATTTTTTGTGATATTCTACCTTTCGCACCTATTTTGTTTAGAATGGGAAGCGGAGTGCATTGCACAGATGTTAAGCACCAATTCATCCGAAAATTAAGAAACGAAGACAAAATAAAGTTTGAAAATGCAGAGTTATTGAAGTGTTCAAAGAAAAAAAATGTATGTGGAAGAAAAAGAGCAACCTATGCAAAGTTTAACGTATTGTTGGTTCGACAAACTAATTTCTTTCATCGGAAGAACCCATAAAAGAGTTTAATGCACCAGTAACTAGTCATATAATACGGAATAGATTAATAGAAAATGATTTTAAAGCCCATTCCGCAAGAAAAGGGATATACTTGAGCGAAAAACAAATTCGCAATTTGAAAAATTAGCTTTTTCAAGAAAGCATCTGATACGAAAAAATTGGAAAAACGTGTTGTAACAAGATAATATATGTGATTATATGATAATATATCATGTGATTTGTCATGTCATATGTCATGCCATGTGATATTTCATGTCATATTTCATTTCATATGCCATGTGATATGTCATGTCATGTCATATGTCATGTCAAATGCCATGTCATATGTCATGTCGAATGTCATATCATATGTTATGTCATATGTCATGTCAAATGCTTGTAAATGTTCGATTAATGTTTTCTAATCTAAAATAGCTGATAAACGAATTTTCTCAACAAATTTATTATATTCTTCTTATTTTGGTTTTTTCCACAAGCTTTCTACTTTCAACTTCACCTTTCTACTCTCTTTCTCTCTGAATTCTCTCTATCTATGATTAACTTCATTGAAAAATATTGGTTTTTCTAAAAAAAAACAGAAACAATTACCTAAACCTTAATTTAAAAATTATGTATTTTTGCTTATCCCCACCAAGTACCACCCGTATAAATTCGCATCTTGTTATGTATCCTATGTTTAATATCCGCTTGTGCCGATTTAATTGAAAAATTTAAATATAAATTAGGTATTTATCAAATTTTTGTCACATACTTTCAAAGCTTTTGATATGCATCAACAGCAACCAAACTTATTTAAATTCATTGAGCTTAACTGAAATCCGCTTATCTTAAGCTTAAGCTTAAGTGTTGTCTTGTTTTAAAATATTTTTTAAAAATATTTGTCTTATATCTACGTTTTAAGAAATAAAAAAATAAGTAAACAATCAGAACAACAACAAAAACAACATTGATGATTAAAGTGGTTCACAATGTTGCCACATAATTACTGATGCATAGAAGCGGCAACATTGTTGACATTGCTCAACAATGTTTGCATGGTTGTCAAGAACTTTGGCTCTGTAATGATGGCGGTTTGTCGGAAGGATAAACATATTTAATCGAATTAAAGCTGTGCTCTGGTAGGGACAAAGGACAAGGAATCTTGAAATGCTGAACATAGATTATTTCAGATGTTGAATTAGAAAATAGAAATTTTACCAAATGTGATGTATGTATAGAAAAGATTTTGGAATAGCGCTGAAATAGCTCAGGAGAAAGTTTACAACAACCAATTGTTATTATTTTACAAACATATATATTTTTAGACATATTTTATTTAAATTGCTCTTTTAACCCATATCTCTCTCTCTCTTTTTACACACTCTTTCTACTCAACAGAAGATGCTGTGCACATTACAGCCATACTGGGCGAGGGTGTCATCTTCAATTGCCACGTTGAATTCCCCAACGATCATCCGGTGCCGTATGTCCTACAGTGGGACAAGAAGGTGAGCGAAACGGTACGATATCACAACAACTTTTTCTTCTCTAAACTCTCTTTTATTAAAGCGACAATAAAAAAAAAACACGTTTTGTTTGTATCTTTTTTTAAATATATACCATAAAATACATGTATATATATATATATTCAAATATATATACATATATGTGTTAATAAATATGTATGTAGCAACATATACATAAGCTCATAACAAAAATTTTGTGAACTTTTTTCAAAATATATACATATGCAAATATTTATAACTGTGTATATACAATATTGTGTACACACAGTTGTCAAGAAAAAATCCTACACAATTCTGCAAATACACTGCAAGAAAAAGACATGATTAAAGAAACAAACAAAATAGACAAAAAAATAAGTAACGAAAATATCGTGAGTATTTAGCTAAGCAACAATTTATTAAAAAAAAAAAACAGAAAAAATTATTAATAAACGTAAAAGTATGGAAAATGCCAAATTTTATAAGTAATTAAAGTAAATTTCTTTTTATTTTTGACTTTTTTGAAATTCGACGTTTTTTGATTAAATGTGTGTTGAGAGTAACGTGCTGTTCTTCCTTTGGCTAACATTAATTCTATTGTTTTGATTTCCGAGTTCGAAAATGTTAAAAATGCGTTTTTTCAAAATTGTTCAGTTATGCGAAAATTTTTGGAAAAAATTGCTGTTGTTTTTTTTTTAAACTTAGCATTGATTGGCTTATTCATTAAATGTTAGCTCGTTTTGATTGACATGCGTATTAATTGAATATCATCGTAATTTGAGAAATTGTTTTGAGTTGATGAAAAATCTTATCAAAAGACCAACAAAATCAACTTGGCGAGTGAATTAAAAAAAAAAAAAAAAACAAAAAATTGTTGCATTATCGGTTAAAAGCTTAAAAGACATGATTTTATTTCCTTTCTTTGTTTTCAAGTTAAATTTACAAAATTTTTGTTAATTTTTTTAGTTTTTGAGCTTTCATGTAACCATGAACGAATAAAATTAAAGCTTTTGAAAAACGTTACTATCTCAAGAACATAAAACAATTCTTTTTTTGTTTATAATACAAAAAATACTACATTATTAACACTTAAAAGCTTTTAATAAATTTATTTTTAATAACATATACATAACTATTTTGATAACTTATAATATTCAGTTACTTATATTTAACATAAACACCAACACACATAAGCTTTTGCAACAAAATGCTTTTAGTGGAATTTTTTTAATTAAGCAGCATAAAAAATGGTTTTTATATGATTGCAAATAATTTTTTTGAGTGTAATTTTATCAGAAATGTAATTATAAAGGTAATAATTGGAATTTTTCTCCAAAGAAACCCATTATTAATTATTATTAATAATAAAAATTTTTTAAACACTTATTTAACAAAACTTAAAAGCTAAGGAAGCAAAAGTAGGAATGATTTCAGATAAAAATTACTTTTTCAATATTCTTCGCTTTTATGCAGAAAAATTAAAATCAACAAAAAAAAAGCGAGTTCTTCCTTACGCTGTGCAAATCGGAATTTTTACCGGCCCATACTGATATGAAGACCTCATCTTTTACACTTGACCAAGTTCTTTTCTTAGCTTTTTCGTTCATTTCTTTGCAAATAGTAAATTGTACAATTTTAGAACAGCTGTTTTTGACATTTCTCACCACAAAATTGTTCAACGTACCTTGTCATCTAAAAATTTGCATCTGAACGTACCTTTTTATATGAACATTAGTATACTTTTAGGCATTTCTCAAATTGAATTTTAATAAACAGAGATCTTACAAAATTGTATTAGGAAACTCAAGAGTTTATTTTTCGTTCAACGGCAAAACTCAACTTTGTACTGGAAACTCAAACTTAACTCTTTGTCTGGACATGACATAAGGTCTGAGAAACTGAGAAACGAGACTGTTTAAGTGAGAGCGATTTCTCGCTAGGGTGTTGCGTAAAATTTAAACGAATCACCTTATTAAAGCCCAGACAGCTTACCCCAGTGGTAAATAGGCTCATGAGTCATGACCTAACCGACCTTTAACTTGACTACGTTACGTTACATCTTCCCTTGCAAGCTTCATACAGTCATAAAAAGGCGTTACATGGAATTTATTACTCGTTACGAATATACGCTATGGTAAGACAAAAACAAAAAGAAAAGAATGATGTCATCAGGCTACGGAAGTAGCAGCTTTTGCAACAAAAATGCAAATTTGTTGCACGTAACTATAGCCATTCGGGTTAGATGCAAAGGTAAATTTTATTTCACGACAGTAAGGGTTAGTTAGTTCTTTGACCTCATAACGAAAATGAAAGAATTTATGACAACGCGGATGCAATGTTTAACACCAAAAAAAAAGCAATAATAACGCAAAAACGTTGCATGAAATTATTACTCGGTGACTATACGCGCTACGGTTCATTTTGTGAAACGACTATAAAGATGAGCTTTTTTTGGGCTCATGATAGAAATAAACATAAAAAAAATTTTGACGTCTTAAAACGACTCAAGTTAACGCTTAATGCAACGTAAATACATTATCGTTGCATGGGTTTATTGCATGGTGATAAAGTTAATGTTAATTGTGCTACAGAAAACATTGATGCTTTAGACACGTGAAAAAAATGGACAGAAACAAACAAAAAAAAAAGCTAAAGGGCTAAGGGTGAGCATAAGAATTGGGTCAGGGATAAGGGCATGGTTTAAGGTAAGAATTTGGACAAGGATTTGTAAAAATATTGGAAAAGCAATTAGGACATGATTAGAACCTTAGTTATCGAGTTCAACAAGAATAAGAAAAATGATGTGGACAAGGATTATGAAAAGGATTAGTACAAGGACTATGATAGGGATAAGAAATATGATTACGATAAGAATTGGAACAAGGATTATGGCAAGGAGTAAGACCAGTACAAGCACAAAGATTAAGACAAGACCTGGGACAGTGATTGCGTAAAGAATTGGAAATTGATAAGGGCACGAAGTAAGACAGTATAAGGACAAGGATAAGGACAACGATTAAAACAAAGATTTGGAAAAGGATTAATACAAGGATAAAGATTAGGACCAGGTCAAGCATTTAGATAATAATTAAAAATAAAATTGGAAAAAATATAAAAATAGAATAAGTATAAAGATGAAGGTAAGGATAAGGATAAGCATACAGATTAGGATAAGTATAAGGATAAGGATAATGATAAGGATAAGGATAAGGATAAGGATAAGGATAAGGATAAGGATAAGGATAAGGATAAGGATAAGGATAAGGATAAGGATAAGGATAAGGATAAGGATAAGGATAAGGATAAGGATAAGGATAAGGATAAGGATAAGGATAAGGATAAGGATAAGGATAAGGATAAGGATAAGGATAAGGATAAGGATAAGGATAAGGATAAGGATAAGGATAAGAATAAGGATAAAGATAAGGATAAAGATAAGGATATGGATAAGGATAAGGATTAGGATAAGGATAAGGATAAGGATAAGGATAAGGATAAGGATAAGGATAAGGATAAGGATAAGGATAAGGATAAGGATAAGGATAAGGATAAGGATAAGGATAAGGATAAGGATAAGGATAAGGATAAGGATAAGGATAAGGATAAGGATAAGGATAAGGATAAGGATAGGGATAAGGATAAGGATAAGGATAAGGATAAGGATAAGGATAAGGATAAGGATAAGGATAAGGATAAGGATAAGGATAAGGATAAGGATAAGGATAAGGATAAGGATAAGGATAAGGATAAGGATAAGGATAAGGATAAGGATAAGGATAAGGATAAGGATAAGGATAAGGATAAGGATAAGGATAAAAATAAGGATAAGGATAAGGATAAGGATAAGGATAAGGATAAGGATAAGGATAAGGATAAGGATAAGGATAAGGATAAGGATAAGGATAAGGATAAGGATAAGGATAAGGATAAGGACAAGGACAAGGACAAGGACAAGGATAAGGATAAGGATAAGGATAAGGATAAGGATAAGGATAAGGATAAGGATAAGGATAAGGATAAGGATAAGGATAAGGATAAGGATAAGGATAAGGATAAGGATAGGGATAGGGATAGGGATAAGGATAAGGATAAGGATAAAGAAAGGATAAGGATAAGGATAAGGATAAGGATAAGGATAAGGATAAGGATAAGGATAATGATAAGGATAAGTATGAAGATAAGGATAAGGATTAGGATAAGGATAAGGATAAGGATAAGGATAAGGATAAGGATAAGGATAAAGATAAAGATAAGGATAAGGATAAGGATAAGGATAAGGATAGGGATAAGGATAAGGATAAGGATAAGGATAAGGATAAGGATAAGGATAAGGATAAGGATAAGGATAAGGATAAGGATAAGGATAAGGATAAGGATAAGGATAAGGATAAGGATAAGGATAAGGATAAGGATAAGGATTAGGATAAGGATAATGATAAGGATAAGGATGAAGATGAAGATACGAAATTAAATTTTTTTTTAAAACATTATTTTTATTAAATTATGATTTTTTACCAATTTAGCTTTGTGCAAATTCTGTGCCTAAACTTCAAATTACACTCAAAAAAATTCACGCAACTTTCAAGAACCGATATTATTTTTTGTAATTAATTGCTCAAAACATTATTTTTTAATTGTGCTGCCATAAAAGTTTTACTCATTTAAGCTTAAAATAATTTTTTGTAAAATTACTCTTCATAAAAACACTAAAATTAAGCTGCAAAAAAAAAAGCTTCACACAAATTATCGAACTCAACTATATAACTTATTGATACAAAATAAAAACAAAAAATTGAAAAATAAAAAATATATGAGAGAGAGAGTGAGAGAAGAAATTTCATGTTACATCAAGTTGTTTATAAGCATCATGATCACTCAAATATGATCATAATTTTTCACCAATGTAGAAAAAAAAACAAGACAATCTTAGATAATTTTCAACTTATGCTCATTCACAAATTAGCCCAAAAAATTGCAACAAATAAAATATAAACACACACACACACACACACTTGCTTATGGTGAAGTCATTGTGTGCGTGCTACTGAATTCCTACTGAAATAGTTTCAAATTTGAAAACACTACTCTACTTTTATTGTTTTTGTAATAAAATTGGTAAAAATTTCAAATTTTTTTAAAATCAACTAACTTTTCTTCTGCTCCACTCCACTCCACAACACTCCCAAATTGTTAAAACCAAGAATATTTGTTTTGAAAATATGCACTTTGCACTGTTATATAGTAGTTGCAAAATAGTTGAAACTTTTTCACTACTTAACTTTTTTTATTTTTCTTTATTGAATTTCGTTTAGTAGTTTGCACTGAAATAGTTGAAATGCAGCAAATTTGGAGAACTTCTTATGACTTTTTTTGTTTGATATAATTTTTAGTTTTATTTAAATAACATTTTTTTATTGAAACTAACTTTAAATAGAATGTATCTGCTTTATTTAAATATATAAAAATAGGTTATATAAGTTTTAGCCTATCTTTATTTAATAGGTACTCTTAAGACTTTCGCAAGGCCTCTTTCATGAAAAAGTGAAAAAAGTTACCATACAATTTTTTCGTCGCCGCCATTTTTTCTACTCATTTCAACCAACTATTTCAGAATCCTTCAAATAAAACATTCCAACTGAATTAAATATAAGTTTAAAAAACAAAACTAATAAATCCAAAATGTACACAAATTTAATCACAAACACGCGGCAACCATAAATTTGCACTAACACAAACAGCAATAAATTCATAAAGTAATAAATAAAGAAGAAAAAATACTCAACATTGCAAAACATAAATAAATAGAATTAAACAAATTTAATTAAACAGCGATAGTTGCAGAGCAAAGCCAAAAACCGATGGCAACTCTTAATACAGCAATTAATTAAAGTTTGTGCAAAAACACGCAAACATACAGACACACTCAAACTCACACACGTACGTACACCATTTTTACACAAACTCATATTTCATAGCTGAGACAGCAGTAAACAAAAAATAACGCAAAATAAAAACCAAAAAAAAAACTATTTTAACCCCAAAACAAAACAGTTCCACCCACAAAGCTCTACTTTGTTCCCACACATAACTGCACAGTTAAAGATAATAAAAGTTTGCACACTTTTTAAGCAAAAAACTTAACAAAAATAGCTTAAAGATAAGCTCAATTTAAAGGATTAAGCAGATAAATATTTACTATGCGCAACTTTTTTTTCTTTTTTGCTTGTGTGTAAATTTGGCAAAAAAAAAATAACAATTTTCAAACAAACAGATAAATAAACAAAAATAAAATAAATAACATAATAATGATAAAAGAAAAATATCAAAAGTAAAAACAGAAACTTTTTGTGAAATTAGAATTATATGCGGGTAGTTTTTAAACAAATAATACATGCACAGCTACATATTTTATACACTACACTGTTTTTTCTTTAGTCAGCAGTTTATTTGCATTTGTATGCGTGAGTTTATTAGAGCAAACGTATACGAAAAAAAAAAACAAAAAACACACAAGCCAACAAAACAAGCAGCAGCTGAAAAAAACATGCTTATCTTGTTAAAATTTTTGCCCGCAAAAATTATGCTATATAAATATAGAGAGAGCTACACTTTTTACCCCATTTGCTCTTTGTGTGCTTTCCATCAAGCAAAAAGCTTTATGCAGCAAAAAAAAAAAAAACTTTTTATTTTTATCTATTCTATAATATTTTGCAAGTTTTGCGCTTACATTTAGTTAAATTTAAATAATTTTTTGTTGTAAATTGTTTGCAATTCAGCCGGGTGGCCATTTCTAAGGGTTGCCATTGTGCAGCAGCATTTCTCTTTTTTTTGTACATTGAGTGAAATTATTTTTTGCTGAGCTTAGGAAAACTATTATTAAAGTAGCTTGAGGTTTAAGACTTTGAAGCTTAAAAGCTGACGGCTTAATTGTTTACTTTTTCAAATAACTGATAACTCATACGCCATGGTGCACCTTAGGAAGTTGATTTAGCAAGTTTTATACATACATATATGTATGTGGAAGAAGCTGTGTTGGTCATGTGAGAAAAACTTAATAATTTGACTTTGATTATATGGTCAAATCAAATTTAAGTGATTTTTTCATCAACTTCTGTTGATGAGTATCTGAGTATTGAAAACTGCCTTCAATCGCTTCAATCGTTGCTTTAAAATTAATCGAATTGTGTTTGGCTCTGACGTAGTTTTGAAGTTTTGAGGATTATCAATTGACATGACAATTTAAACTGTATGGAACAGCATTTACCATGCCTATTAAAGAGTGCAAGTCTTGCTAAAGTCAATAAAAATATTTATAAGAATATCTAAAGCTTTTTGATTTATAAACACAATCGTTGATCTCATACGTAGAGTTGTATACTCTGCAAATACAACTTTTTTTCAATTTTTTTTTACTTTTTTCAACTTTGACGATTTTTCTATACATTAAATTATATTGAGACTACTTTTGTCCTGTACGGATTCATAGAAAACATTTATTAGAAATTGTAACGCAATTTAGTTTTTGAAAATTGGGCAGTAATTGACAAAGTTATTCAACTTTTCATGAAAAGAGATTTTTTTTTCAAAAATACATTTTCGGTATGACAACTCAAAAATGTTTGCTTGATCTTTATTTTTAAAGTCGGCATCATTAGTTTCGAGTTGTTATGACCAGCAATACTCCGAAATCATTTCAATTTTATTTTTTCTTTCAAAATGTTTTTCTATTGTTGCCATTTCTTGGTGAAAACGTTCTCCTTGCTCACCGCTTAACTGGCCTGTTATCTGGGAAGAAGTCCAAATGCGAATGGAGAAAATGAATTTTTATAGACATGTTGCATCCCATTGCACCATATGCACATAAAAATTCATTCACAATTGCGACAGACTCGTCGCTTCTATGGTTTCCGAGGAAATCAGTGCACAGCTAAACAAAACTCTTCCACGGACTTTGTTCCACGAAATTTAAATTCCTTACAAAAATCCAAAAATCCTTCCTTACCAGTTCAATTTTTAAAATCGGTTGGCAATCAGGTAAGTTATAAGCCAATAAGTGGGCAAAGTAGGCAAAATCGGTTTTTTGACCGTAAGTCCAGATTTTGGGGGTGTCCGGCAAATTTCAAGTATAAAACATTATTTAACTCAATAAGACCTACCAAAAAAATAGCATTATCTCCCAGGTATTTCAACTTCGTTCCATTCTGTCGCACTGTGTAATATAAGACAGAAATATTGTTGGAATGAATTTTTTATTAATATAATCTGGTAGATAATTTCATGGCATTTATTTTCTTAAATATGATTTCTGGCATAAGTTCGCCACAGCTACGAATTACATAGTCCATTCGATCAGTTCAATTTTTCACTACTTTTTCCAATAAATCGGGCCGTATGACGTCAATGGTGGCTTGAATATTGGCTTCCAATGCATTCAGAGTTGATGGTTTGTCGTCAAAAACCAATGACTATACATACATAGTCCCATAAAAAGTAATCGAGAGGCGTTAACTTGCACGAACGAGGAGACCAGTTAACTGGACCACTTCTGGAAATAAAGTTGTGACCAAATTGATTCTGCAATAAATTGATGGTTAGAAGCGCTGTATGGCAAGTTGCGCTGTCTTGTTGAAACGAAATGTCGTCGATGTTTAGCTGATTAATTTTTAGAAACAAAAAATCAGTCAGCATGGTTCGATAACGCTCGCCATTCACCGTAACGGCAGCTCCTTCCTCATTTCGAAGAAATAGGGACCGATGATGCCGCCAGCGTGTAAGCCGCACCAAACAGTCAACTTTCATCGATAATGGTAATTCGTTAATGGCTTGAGGATTGTCTTCGCTCCTTATACGGTAATTTTGCATACTGACGATGCCATTTAACCAGAAATGATCTTCATCACAAAACACAATTCTTCGGTAAAAATGCTCATCTTCGGGCAGTTTTAAATTTGACCAATCAGCAAAAATGCGACGTAAACGATGGTTATTTGGCTTTAATTCTTGCACAAGCTGTATCTTATAGCCACATAAGCCCAGATCCTGACGTAAAATTTTCCACGAAGCCGGAGGACAAAGGCCAAAAAGAGAACGAATCAACATTTCGGCGTCTTCTTCAACACTTCGTGCTATAGCAGTAATATTCTCTTCGGTACGCACATTTATTTGTCTTGTTGATGGTATTGAATCGAGAAGAGTAAATTTAGTGCGAAAATTATCAATGCAAACTGCACGAATTGCTTGCTCACTAGGTCGATTAAGTGACCGTAACATGTACGTAGTTCTCTATGAACTTCCCGAACAGTTTTTTTTTCAAAGTAAATTTCCACAATTTGGAAGGCGTTAAACGATTCATAATGAATTATTAAACCGTACTGAACAGAAATGTCAACACAGTTATACATTCTCAACTGTCAAACCATAGAGAACAACCTTCGAAACTTCTCATGCAGCCAAAAAACTGTATAGGTCTTATGGCTTTTATTTCTTATATTTCAAAATTCTGCGCTTGTGGAGCATAAAAGAAATTTGAAAAGCTTTATAAGACGATAAAATTTAACTTACATTCAATTTTAATTTTATTAAATTGTAAAGTTCGCATACATTCTGATGCATAAAGAATTAGTTTTTGCTATGTTTGATGCCAGATTATGAGGCCGAAATATTGTTCATTCATATTTTTCTACTAAAGCTTTGAAAACTTTTTTAAACAATAAGTATTTGTTTACATTTGAAAAGCTTTTAATTAATTGAATTATTAGTTACTCATACGTCGTGGTGTACTTTTGCAAGAAAATCATCTTTTAAATTGTATATAAATAACTGCATTTATGGTTCACGTGCCCAAAAGCTTTTTCAAAGCAAATTTTCGTTTTCCTTTTTTCACAGGTTAGGTAAGGTTAGTGTGACGTGGCTGTTTCTTATAAGACACACTTAGGCCAATTAGGCCCGTTGTGGTATCAGCGGTTAATTATTTTCCACTCTATCTAAATTAGTTGGAGCTATTTATAAAGCTGAGTATTCAGTAGACCGAAGATTTTGAGAGCTCGTCTAGGTCACTGTGGAACCAGTTGCCTAGGAAAAGGTGGTGTTTTCTAGCCAGCGCTGGGTATGTGCAAAGAAGATGTCTTGTGGATTCTACCTCCTCCTCGTCTCTGCCGAAGTCGTTATGGAAGACTTTTAGTCTTCGGTCATGGTTTTCAGTTAGGCCGTGTCCTGTAAGAACACCTATGACAATATTTATTTGATCCCTTCTGAGGGAAATTAGTTCCTTTCAGCGTTTTAGTTCCTTTCAGCGTTCAGGGTTGGCCAAACTTGACGCACCGTATGACATGTTCTACCCGTAGACCACCTAATGTTGGTACTTTGAAGGGATAGTTCATTTGTGCGTAACTTACATATGGCGAGAGG